>JAQGAW010004520.1:0-10789 GCA_034698025.1 Phthiracarus crinitus | reverse complement strand
TCATCGGTGTCTTTTAATTTTTTATTCTCGTCTTTCTCTTTATTCGGTGTTACTTTACTCACCGTTTTTTTAGTGGTATTTTTAGGAGTATCTGGCATTTTAGGCAAATTGCTTTTAACTGATAATTAGATAAAATAGTTTTTATGATATTTAAAACCAATTATTTAAATCTAGAATAAAAGCTGTTATATTGTTAAGTTTGCGTTAATTTCAAAATATTTAAAATGAGTTTCATTTGTACAACAATATATAAATGTTTTATAACTTACTATGCTTTGGTATAATAATTTAAAACCAGTTAACACTCTTTAACACTACATTATTAAAAACTTTATTGATTGCGTCCATTATATCTTAGTTAAATTTCCTTATAAAATTACAAATTTAAGTGTTAGGCGATTTAAATCAATGTTTTTATATCCATACAATTGTTTTTGGCTTCAAATTTTTAATGCTTAATCAAGTTTTTACGTTTCGATATTTAACATTCGCTTATTTTAAAATTTATTTAATATAATTATAATTTATATAATTAAAATGCATTATTTATTCAAAAAACACATATATTAATAGAATTTTATGAAATTCGATTTTAAATATTAAATTTTGGATTTTTTCTGTTAAATAATTATACTTTTAATTCGATTAATACTTGAGCATATCATAGAAAATCCATGAAAATATAGTAATTGTAAGCAAATGAAACGTCAACGCTAATGATGTAATTAAATCAAAATAATGATTTATAATCATATCAATAATAATCACAAATGTTGTCATAATAGTGAATGTGATGGCGAATGGGAAAAATAGATATTTATTTTCGGTAAAAGTGACATTCAATCCAATTAAACAAACCACTATCAATATTTCCCACATATTCTGTTGTTTTATACGCTTATCATCAATAGTGTCCATATTGGATGCGTTCTTATAATATTAAAATAAGCACACGATTAATAGTATTGCGATGAATAGGAATAATGTCCACTTCATTCTCCAATACCATTCGCTCTGCTCTGCCATATCTTAGATCTAACTTTATGATATTTAATAAATGTTAATAAATAACTAGTGTTGAATAACTTGTTAATGAAAATAAAAAACAGTTTATTTATAAAATAAAATAATTAACTGTTAATCTGACGGTTACGTTACGTAATTCAATATTGTATTATTTTTCAAAAACAGTTCACAATCTAAATAAAAATTTTCGTTTAGTTTACAGTTTGCGAGAAAATACAACTGAATTTTATTGGAAATTATTGTAAACAATTTTGCTTAATTATAGTAAATAACTATTTATAATTTAAAACAGTAAACAAAATTAATGCACGGTTTTTGAACTAAATTCTAGACAATTCTATGAAAATTATTTAATTTATTTCAACGCATATTTTATTTTGTATTATAAATGTATTCATTAATTCGTAAATGTAATAAAATTAAATTTTTATTGCAAATATTTTTCCCACAATTGATTTGATGGTTGAGACGGATAAACAAAATCATTTGGAATCGTTTGTCCCAAACTATCATTCAAATATTTGTCCCATAATTGTCTAATTCTAATCATATTATCAATACTTTGTTCAGTTTGAGAGTAATATTTTGAATAACTATTAGATCGTGATTCTAATTGTTTGTTCAAATCATTGCATCCAAACAAACAGTTGAATATCTCTAATTTTTTATCATTTAATTCATCACTTCTTTCACTCGAAGATTCAGACAAACTTTTATTTTCTTCAGTTTCTGACATCGATTTCAATTCATTTTGTTGTTTAGTGTAAATTTCAAGTCTTTTTTGAATAACATTTCTTAAAAGTTCAATATTTCTATGAAATTGTTGATCGCATTCATTTGTAGTGAATTTAGATTTTTGTTGCGCACAACTCTTCAATAGTTTTCTCGCATTTGAGAGTGAATTCAATCGATTTAAACATTGATTCGTTTCATTTATTTTTCGATCAAAATTACTTTTCGCTGAAATATTCGATTTATCATTAGTTTTAATCAGAGAAACGGATTTATTTGTTTGATTACGCCATTCATCGATAATCTTCTCATTTGTTTCGCAAATTTCTTGAAATAATTTTTGCCTATTTTTACGTGATTTTATTTTTGCATTTCTTTTTCTTTTAATTGCTTTTAATTTTGACTTAATTTTTGGTAAAATACTAATAAATGATTGAATATTTTGGTTTAATATTAACTTTTCATTCATTATTTCTTGTAATTTATTCGTAAACATAACTGTGTCATAATTATCAATATTTGAATTTAAATCATTATAACTTTGTTTGAAATTATTTAATAAATTAATAATAGTTTTCATTTGATTTGAAACACAATTCATATTAATATTAATATTTCTTACAGTTTTCACAGTTTTAATATTAGTTGAATCATTATTTGTATTATTATTTGATCGAAAATAATTTAATGAATCGATAAACGATTGTAAATCATTTCTTAAAACATTATAATTAAATTCCATTTTAATTATAAAATAAGCACAAAAAATTAACCAAAATTAAAGTTTGTTACGATTAATAAATACTAAAATAACATATGATTCCCAAACAAATACATTCATTCATACATTTCTATGCATTATATACTGCCATCTATTATATAATTATGCAATCTTTTATTATTTGTTTTATATTTTAAAATCAACTCAATAGAGTGCACTATAAACTTAAATGAGTTTAAATAGAGAGAAATTTTTTAACCCAACTAAAACACGATTGTTGAAGTATAACCCGAACCCGATTTTCACGCATACAACCAAAAAAGTGTCCGACAGCACTAATGAATAATTCAAATCAAATTGTATTTATTATTTTCTTTATAAAAAATTGTTGTCAAAAATTTATCTTGATTCGAACGCTATTTAATTAATAAACGGTATTTTAATTAAACGGTATGTATAATGAAGAATTTTGTTATACAGTGGTTACAAAATGAAACGAAATTTTTTTGGAGTTTATAAAGCAAAAATAAAATTAACAATTACAAATAGAATATCACTTAAAACTTTTATTTTTAATAAATCGGGATTTTAAAATTTATTGTAATTTTTTTACAAAATAGCTACATTATTTTTAAAGATTTTACAAGCCGAACCAAACCGAAAACCGTAGCTATATTTTAGATTAAAACTGCAACGCCAACATTATATTATTAAAACGTCGTCAAACGTTTAATTTAGTTAGAATTTCAAATTCAATATATAATAAAAATATGATATGCAAATACTTTAATTAAATTTAAAAATTGATACTTTCGATAAATATGTAGTTAAATATTAAGGTATGAGTTTTTAATAATTCTAATTATTTTTAAGTCAATTTTTAGTATGAATTGATTTTTCGGTTTGGCGATTAACTACTGTATTTTATCATAAAAAATTTTAACAGAAACACAGCTAAAACGTTTAAAATACTAACCGAACCGCACCGCCAAAACAAACCTGTGTTTTAACCGAAGTTTAACCACACCGTCGGAATCTTTAATTAATGTTCATTGCCATTTTTTATTCTTGTATTTTAAGTTTTTGCTATAAAAAAATTACTTTGAAATGAAATATTTATACATATATGTGAATGTCGGTGAATACTAAAAAAGGTGAAAATAATTTTTTTAGGCCCGAACCGGTCCATGAAAATCGTCGGGCCTGAGAAGGACCCGACAAATCTGAGGCCTGTATATGAGACCATTATTAGGTTTCAAACAAAAACTTTTTATCTCTTATTTCTACAATATTCTTGAGTATTTCGTATTTGAGTATTTGTGCAGTATTTCAACCTACGTTATAACAAATGTAGTTCTTCTGGTTTGCTTGGATTGGAAGCGTCGCTATTGGTTGTAAAGTTTTGAGGGGAATGTGCTCAACGACGCGGTGAATGTTGTTAGTGTTATGTTGAATGTTGTAAATGTAATGGTTGGGATGATATGATGGGGGACTCAGCAGCGCATTCAAACACACCAAAAAGTGCACTAAAGTGTGTGTGATGTGTGTGTGTGTGTGTATGTGAGTGTGTGTAATGGTAATGCCTATGCTATGCCTATGCCTGTGTATATGTATGCGTATGTGTGAGTGCAGTGCAGTGCAAGTGCTGTGTATACTATTTTTCGCTTCTCATCTCATGTGTGTATACGGCGATAGTATAGCGGCCGCCGACTCAAAGTAAAGGCAACACCGAAAAAGAGAGGCAGCAGTGCTTAAACTGCCGCTCAACTTGTGTGGAATTTACACCTTCCCTACTCTTTTTGAGTGCTCCAACAATTAAGCTGCAATGCCGCACGTCGGCAGTGGTAGTGACGACTTAGCATCATCAGACGAAATCAAAGTGTTTAAGGATGAGGGAGAGTGTGATGAAGAGAAACGTGCGTCTCAAGAAAATTTGACCGAAATTAAGTCCAGTCTTATCACTGAAGGAGAACAGGTCTGTACATGTCTATGTCTTTACATGACAATATGTGTCTATGTCTGTGTCTCTCGCTCTCTCCTTCTCTCTCTCTCTATCAATGTCTCCAAACACCTCAACAACTATTTATTATTATTATTATTATTTATATTTGTCTATTATTACATACAAATGCTGTATATGTGTGAGTTTGTGCGCTTCTGTTTATGTATATCAATGTGTATGTATAAGTGAATGTGTATGTGTATGTGTATGTGTGTGTGTATGCATGTATGCAAGTATTTATATATATTTTACTCCAAGTTTTTTATACTTATGTGTGACTTGAATCTCAGTGTTAAAGAATATGACAGTTATTTTTTTATTTCGTTTGTGATTAGGATAAGAGTTCTCAAGTATCTGCACAGAGTTTTTCGTCAAACAAGACAAATAATCATATCCAAAGACCAGAAAATAGTACACCAACTTATGGTAAGCGAAAATATCGCGAAATTGGAAAATTTTGCTTTTATCTGTAAACACAGTCGTAAAGAGACGTATCGCTGTTATGTGCGTGTATTTATTTATTTAGGCTCGATTTGAATTTTTAGTGTCACACAAACTTATTTTTTATCATTTTCTCGCTTTCGTAAGCTAACAAATAAATTTATTCACGAGAGTATTAAAAAAACAAAAGCATTCAGAAAAATTAGTTATCTTTGATAATATTTAGCAGATGTTTTCGTTAAGAGAAATAGTTTGTAAACGCATTTTAAGATTTGTTGGGTCCATACGAATGCATACGAATGCGATCCAATGCTATCCATTGCCATCCATACGATTAGTGTTCATAACTAGACGCGTAAAATATCGTTCGTATTGTTACCCTATTAGAACTTGTTAGCGTTGTTTCATTTGGGATGCATTGTTGCATTATTTACTTACTCTCGTTAAGCAAATGGTGTGTTGGTGTTGGTGTTGGGCATAACACACAACACGTATCTTAGTAGTAGTTAATTGGCGTTTGCATTGTAATTGACTGAACACAGTGAACACCAATTGTAACCGAAAGCGCGAATAACTTCTACTCAATAGACAATTCGTGATATCGTTAGTCGATGTTGTGTTAGTTATGCCAATTGATGTTTTATTAACTGCCGGTACAGTCAACCATAAACGGAGAATTTATAACTATTTTTCTTATGGCTCTTAAATTATTATTATTTTTTCCATTCTTGAGATACATTGAGCGCATCCGAAATAATTGCATCCGCAGTTAAAATATATTAGACTCATTACCATTTTTTCTCATTTTAATTATGACCAATTCTGAAGCAGAGCATTAAAGAAGAGAAAAAAAATTTAAATACTATATGAATACGATGAATACGTTACATTGTTTATAAAACGAAGAAGCAGTAAAACTACTTGTAAAGCTGTGTGTAAGCCCTAAAATTGGGTACAACTTTCACGACAGTACAGTAAAGTCTTTGTTAATTTCCTTATACTGTACGCTAACTAATATAGTACTTCAGTATACTTTTTAAGAGATGGTATGCTTTTTAGCAATAGTTTGAGTGTTGCACACCATCGTACACATTCATCTAGTTATGAGTTTAGGGAAAGAAGATATTAACTTATTGCATGTGTGTTGCAAATGAATTGACATTTGTCATCGTTAATGAAATGCATAATTTTTGCTTTAGTTATTTTATTAACGAATCAGAGAGGAATGACCGGAATTAACTTGCATTTATGATTACCTTAACTAATCACTTAATAATAAGTTTTAGCGATAGTCATTGGGGTAAATGAAATGTTGACAATCAAGCTGTTCTCGCAAATGAATCTCAACTAAATATTTATTAATACCCCTTCTCTCTCAACAACGTATACTTATTTATATATTATACATTATATATCTATCTATACTCTAATATTGAGTTTGTGTAAATTTGAGGCTCGAAAATAAAGAAAAATATCTTTTTTCGCTCATTTATTTAATTTGTCACTTCTGAGCTACCCTTTGCTAACTTAAAATGCGTTTTACACAGTTATTTGCCTTGAAAAATGGCAGTGACATATACCTGACTTGTTGTTGAATATGGATTTTCTTTTGCTGAATAGCTTATATCACTCTTTACTACACTGAGTATAGTGCAATGTGCCTCAACTCAATCATTAATCAATACTCTGAAAAATCTTAGGTAATTGATTGAAACTGTTTATAAATATGAATTTTTTTGTTTCAAATTTCCTTTCGAATAATATCCATTATTTTATTTTTTTGCTTTCTTTCCACTCAAAAAAATAAAAGTTAGTTGTGCTCTGTAGCGAAAGGATTGGCGTTTAATAGTATTTTTCGTATGCTTGTGTTTAGTTAAAGTCAGTTTTTGTTAGAGAGAGAGAGAGAGCGAGAAAGAGAGAACAATCTTATCAGTTCTTTTTATTGTATTTTGGCATTACTTGTATTTAATTCCTATTTATACTAATTTCGCCTTTAAATACTTATCTGGAAACAATCAAAAATCAAAATCCGATCGCGCTTTTATGCGTAAATGTGTGCGATTGTTGCACCTGTACTGGTGTTCTATTATTTTGCGACAATAATGGCAAAATCAAACCAAACTAATTCAGACAATGCATCGCTAAATTATCACTCATACAACATCGGTGTGTGAAATGTTGACTTCAAAACTGTGTTTTAAACCTTTTAATTTGAGAGCGCATCGCATATATATTTAAATATTTTTAGTTTTTTATTTGTTTTTGCTTTTTTTGTGGTGAAGCGATAAAAAGTTTTTCTTTACAAAAGTTTAAATAGAGAGCGAAAGAGATGACACATTTATTAGATTATTATCTATCTTTAGGAAAGTCATTCGATGCCATTTCACATTCGCATTCGCCATTTGGTTACGCTCTTTCACATTCGCCATATCATCATCCACATCATCATCATCCACATCATCCCAATGGAACTCTGGGAGCTGTACCTATGGTTAGTCCATATGATTTTTTCTTCTTTCGCTTATTATATTTATATACACTAAACTTTTAATGGTGTGTGCGCTGCGCTTTCGCTTTAGTTTCGCGAATGAAAACTAAAAAACACAATATAATAATTTTCTGTTAAGCATCTAAAATAATTTTTTTGTTGGTATTTTTTTCACTACTTATTTATATATATTTTTTTTATTTTGGTATAAAAGTTTGAATATGGTTTTTATTCTTACTCGTTTAATCTGAAATTTAGATGGAAAGATAAAAAGCTAATATTCTGTATAATTTTATTTGCTCTGTAAAAACTAGTTGTGCCAAATCTAAAAAAACTTCTGACTTAAGTTAATATATACGGTAACTGAGGTTTTTTATTTATATAACAAATTATGATTTTATACCGCATAAAAAAGCATATTTCACATCAGATTTTTTGCGAAACACCAAAATAAAAAATATTATTTGGGATAGACTTGAAAAATAATTGAAAGCGATATATAATGTTGACATTGAGTTAATTGAATGTAAGACATGCACATTTGAAGATGCATACAATTAATAGTTGTTTGCATATGATTTTGAGCGTTTCAGTACGCTATTCAATTTTTGCATGAAATGCGTTTGTGTGTGTGTGTGTGTGTGTGTTGGTTCACCTCTTGTTGATTTACACGATGCATAGACAGAGTGTACGATTAGGGGAAGCATCTATGAGTCTTCCAGTTGTTGGTGCTTTAAGAGTTGTAAGCAAAAGCATATTTTTACCTCCTGTGGTGGTCTGTAAAAGCATTAGCAATGGTTTTGTTGCTTATTTTTCTAAGAAATACCAGGCTATACGTTGCAGATTGCTTTTTGCTTATGTATATTGTATGTATATATTGTTGAAATTATAAGCGTAATTGTCGGTTGTCAAGACTCGCTGCTGCCTTATCTTGAGTGCATAGTTTAGTAGTGTTGTATTCGCGTTATCATTTGCAGCTTTTCAATAATATCTCAATCTTTCATAAATAAAGCTCGGGTAATAAAATATAACTAATATAAATCAATATAAATCAATAGTTGAAGGTTTGTTAAGTAACAAAAATTATACAACAATTTTGATGCGTTTTTTGAGAGGCCTCTGTATTTCGAAGAAAACATTCAAAATATTGTTGTCATAATTCAACAATTTTGTGCTCCCCTTCACGTTTTGTTTTATTAGTTGCCCCTAAAACTTTGGGTCACCCCATGCAATGTTATGTATTTACATTAACCCTATGCTAAATACGAACGTTTATTTATTTAAATAGTAAAAAAAGTCGTTGATAAACACATTTATTAAATCCAATTAATTGAATTAAAAATTTATAAATCAATGTTTTAGTTTTTGTTTCGCAGCGATTATAACTTTAAACAAACAAAATATTTTAACATAAAGTAAAAAGTATAATCCGTGCATTTATTCATAAAAGGAAAGATATAATTGAAAAGCTTGCAAATGATAACGAGAATACAAAACAACTAAACTATGCACTCAAGATAAGACTGCAGCGAGTCTTTACAACCGACAATAATTTTCAATAATTACTTTTCTTTTATGAAAGATTGAGATATTGTTTAAGGCTCGGAATTTTCTGTTAGGGAAATGTCATATTTCCGTCTTGTTTTCGGTTCGCAAAATTACCCAGATTTTAGTTGAAATTTTTCGGGAAACTAATTCGTATATAAATCCAATTTAATTTATTTTCTTTAAAAAATATTACTAACTTTTGAACGACCTTTGCTTCAAAGAATTATTTGAATATTTTATTTTTTATCAGAGCTGAACATTATTGCATAACACATTAACCAACTTTTTAACCGCTTTAACTGCGATGATTTTAATATAATTTATGTATTATGCGATGGACTGAGTTGTACTTTAGAATTGAGCTTTTGTTCGGTCGAGAAATGTTTTAACTATGTTTAGTGTTTATATTGGCAATATAGATAATAACCCACCCGTGAAAATACAGTGCAACAAATTTTTCGTTAATAGCCTAAATTTTCAATGAAGCAAAAATTTAAATAAATGAATGGTTTACCCCCAACCCTATTTCCTACGAACAGCCAGCATCCATTTGGGTGGGTTATATGGCAACTTTTACCACACTAAACACACTGCGCTCTTAAATTGTTGAGGCCATAATTCTTAGAAGTTAGACGTGGCTTTGCATTCACTTCTATTCTGTTTACTTTGCCAATAGGGGAGTAATAACTGCTAACTGCATAGTGCATACTGGCTGTACTGTACAGTATACTAACTCCTAAATCAATGCATGCTGTATAACAAATAACACGCATACACAGACACACACACACACAATCGCTCGTTCGCTCACTTATCCCCTTTTATTTAATTTTAGGATTAAGGTTAAGATAAGAGGAATCTTATCTCGTCAGTTAATGCATATATTGTACTGGTATGGCTCTTAAGCGCTAAACATATCGTATACAAGTACAGCTCATAATTTATTGTAGAAATTTTCGCAAAGAATATTTTGATTGACTAAATTTGTCAAATTTTATTAAAATTGTTCCGCTACTTTCAGTTCTCAAAACTCTTGAGCTGAGCTTTAATTTGACACCTTATTTGCTATGCCTAGCCTTTAAAGTTTGGTCAGAATGTGAGTAAATAACGAAAGCACTACTACCAGCGAATTAGTATTTACAAGCTTAGATTTTATAAATAGATACTACACTACGCTCGCAGTCGTATATGTATCGCATAGTGTTTGCACATCGGTTCTGGGAAAAACGAAAAGCAATTTTCAATAATTTTTCAGTCACTGTTACCAGAATACTGGCAACTTTTTTTTATGTTTAAGTGTTAGTTCTTCTTAAAGTAACGAAAAAACTTCTCTATACCATAACAGATTACTCTCGGACTTCGCTCACGTTTAGTTTAATATGAGGTGAAGTTCGGCGCCCCACTGACAGAGACCGAATAATACTGTAGTGTTAGCGCAAAAAAACTAGTCTGGGATGTTCTCTCACTTTTCTTATTCTACTTCTCTTTTTTCCTCTCACTTGTACTTTCCCTGTCCATCCACTTCATGAGTTTCATTTTAGGCTCGCATAATCTAAACAAGTTCTTTGCCAAAAAAGAAATTTAATGATTATGCTAAACCTGTAGATTAAATTATTAAATGGCGCTCGTTTTTTTCATAACACGTTTTTTAAGCGTAAAGAGAGAAAAAAATTTTGTTATTATTCTTTATAAGTGGATCTTTTTCATCATTCTTTCTTTCTTGGCATGAAATATATAAATATATCTCCGTATATACTAGAGTAGTAAATCGTTAAAATTTTCAGGCCCGAGCCCGACAAAAGCCCGACAGTTTAAAGTTAGGCCCGGCCCG
>JAQGAW010004519.1:0-10789 GCA_034698025.1 Phthiracarus crinitus | reverse complement strand
AGTTCTGTATTATGAGTTAAGAAAGTTTATTAATAAAAATATTATTTGCATTTTAAAAAATATTGATTGATTACAATCGATTGTCTGGAGACTCGTTCTTCTTCGGTGTTGAACGCAAGTTATAGCCATGGGTTTGATCGGACGATACCTGACTGTCGGCCTCAGCCTCAGTCTCGAGCGCGCGATCGTTACCGCTATCGTTATGAACAGTTCCATCGCTTTCATTGTCATTTGACGACATCCTCATTATCTTAATAGTAATTCTCGGCGAATGTCTCACTGGAGTGTCAGTCAATTTGCGTTTCTGTTTGCGACCTCTTCTGCGGATCACTTCCTCCTCAGCGTTCACTGAATTTGTTTGTTGCGATGACATTATGTTCAACCGATTGGCAGCTGTTCTCGTCAGCACTCGATCTAATCATTCAAATTAGTAATTAATTGAAAAAATTCAGTAAAAAAACGAAAAACAAATAAAAAAACATTACTGATAGTGTTTGGACTAATTGTGCCGATTATTGTTGCGTTCAATTGAGACACGAAATCATTCTGCGATAGGATAGACATCTTCGGTGGTAATGTTTGATACGATTAATATGATATGTATGATATGATATGTTAAAACAGTTTCGTTAAAATCGCATTAATAATTAAAAACTGGTATAAACTCTCGACACATCCACATTCACATAGACATACGCGTAGACAATAACACAACACATTCACACATTACAGTGAAAGCGCCATACAATTCAAAGCGCTATTATTCGCAATACGCGCTCATCAGCAGCTGTATCGCTATCGCTGTTACTATGGCTTACTAAATGTAAAGTACGTTCGTTTCAACATAGATATTACGCCAGTAACGACTATAAAAGGGGAGCAAATTTTATAGTATATGAATACGTTATTTATTGTATATATGTTTGCATAGTAGACGTTTATCACGACAGATGGATATACAGTACAGCGCGAGTTATGTCGTGATTCACGAAAAACTATTTACAACTTTATATAAATTGATTATATCTTCTGTTTATCAACGATAAAATTCTAATAAGCAATTAATAAGTGTGTGCACAATCAATAAATCAAACTTAAAAACATTATTCACAATTTTATAATCACTTGATTAACTTAGAATGAGCTGAGATAAACCTAAAATTATCACAAAATAAATTAATTATCCGATAATCTAAAATCCGATACAGTATTACTAGAAATTCCATTTAATTGATAGCATTATGAATATACAATAATGTGGACGAAGTCCACGAATTACATAATGTGGACTCGTTTTAGCTCTATCTATAAATGCTATTTTTACTATTTGTTAAGATAAATGCCTTAAATTTCTATTTTGGCTATTTATTGTTGTTTTGTATGAACCAAATAAATTTTCGATCTGATCATAAGTTTTTGTTACCCTTCACACAAAATTATTTTTACATTGTTTTACATTGCCATAGATACTGTAATTACAAATAACCAAGGGGTATTCTTTGTTCAAAGAAAGTCAAATAATTTTATTATTCTCAAAGAATTATTCTTTGAGAAAAATAGCTAATTTTCTTTAATTTTCTCAAAGAATTTAGATTTTAATCAAAGAATTTTACAATTAACATTTTATTGTTCAAAATATCATTATAATTAGCATTTTAAAAATAATATTGTGCCACTGCTAAATTTTACGAAATTTTTGTTAAATAAATCTTATTTTTTGAATAATACCATATTTTATTTCAAAGAATTGTAAAAGAATTTTGAACAAGTTTAAAATTTTAAAAGAATTATCAAAGAATTTTGATATTATTCTCAAAGAAAATTTTAAAATTTACCAAAGATTTTACACAGAATTTCAGTTAATTTTCCCAAAGAAAATTACCTCTTGCAAAATAACCGAAATTTTAAAAATATTATTATATTTCTTAATAAAGGCAGATAAAACGTACATTTAGAAAATTTTAATATAAAGAAATAGTGATTACAGGGTTGCACTTTACAAATTTCAGCGCAATTTACTAATTGTGAGTAAATTGCGAAAAATACTGCATAATAAAACAATGAAAATATTCTTTGAATTACTGTATATTCAAACTAACAAATGTTGTTGATTATCAGGAAATATAGTAGTCATTAACTTAAATTAAGACTTTATAATTAAAAAGTAGGTAAACAAGCTCTTATTCTATTATTTTTTGCAACATTAGACTTACGTGTTACCAGTGAGTGATTATTAGATTATATTGCTATTTTGGTCATCTATTAATGCTATTTGCAAATGACATAAATGCCAGTATTTTGACATTAGATATTATAAAAGCGTTGAATTTTTATTGAAAGTTCGTTAAAAATAATTGCGTAATCAATACCTGTAGCATTAAAAGCTAAAATGAACTTTAAAAGAGATTTTGCATGACTTGATTCCACTTTCATTCGCATTATAAATTGACGAATACTGTAATAGAGTTACACGTTAGTCATTTGCAAAATTAGTTGAAAATTAAATAATTAAACGGCTCATCATATCTTTTAGAAAAACTGAGAGCGTATTCCGCTTTCATCTCCAGTCATCAAAAGTCATTGTTTAAAAATCTTTCGCTTAGTAGTGCTTAACCGTTAAGTTGTAAGTGTTTCGCTAGAAATCCGCTTTCGTTTGGATTAACCCGTAATTTTTTACATTATTAATTTAGATTTATATATACGAGAGAAAATAAATTTTTAATTTAATTGCGCGCAAACCGTTACACACATATGAACAGCGATTGAACATGAGATTAATATTAATAGCGATCGCGTTGTTATTCAAAGATGAACTGGTATTCGGCGAACACTCATCGAATAGCAATTTCCAAGCCATGGAACAGTATTTGGCGAAAAGAGTGAACGATTTTAAGCTCGCGTTTCATCGATCGTTCGAACAAACAAGAATGAAACGGAAACAAAGGGATAATTATATGCTGTCTTTCGGACAAAAAGGAGGTATGAATCGAAAATCGAAAATAATTCATTGATTAAGTATTAAAAATAATTGTGATTTAAATATGGAAGCATTGATCGAAGAGCATCTAAAAGTGGATAACGTGTCGTCAGTGTTCGCTGGCATCGCGTTTGACAATCGATCGATACTTACGTGGACTGCCATCGAAAGCGTGGATCAAACATATTTATTTTGGGGCGACTCTAATGGTATGTTAGTATTGGCTGACATGAAACTGAACGCAAATGGACCGCAACTAAACGTATTGGCGCAGCACATCGATATGGCTAACGGTTTACCGTTTAAGTCCCAGTACTTCCTCTATGACTCATTTATTTGGTTTGTGGTCTCTTATCGTACGCCACATCGAGAATATCTGGCCGTTTATCAAGTGATTAACTATCGGTTCTATAGGAGACAGACGATCGAGACTGACATTAAAACCGATTTCGACATTACAGAGAAAGGCATCACTTATATGGCTGTGAGCTGTTATATGCGTAAAACTCCTGTTGAATCATCGCTGGAGTCATCGTTAAAGCTATACGAATGGAGACACACTCAATTCGATTTGGTTGCAGCACAGAAGATATATAGCGCCACATCAATCAAACTGTTTAATATGGCTGGTACTCTCTATATGGCTGTCGCGCAAGCGATTGATCACCAAAATAATGGCAACTACGAGGTCACTACCGGTTCGCCTGTATTCGTATATAACGCTAGAGATGATGACAGGTTAACGTATGTGCAAATTATACGCACTAATTCGGCCATAAAAGTTGAACACTTTCGCGTTGACGGCAATGATTATCTCGCGTTTGTCAGCTCTGAAGAAGATGTTAGGATATTCTGGTGGGCCGGCGATCAGTTTCTAGAGTTTCAAATACTTGACAACACGAGATTAGCCACTAATATAGGGGTAATACGTCTTCCAAATGCAGAGATATTGTTAGCGCTAGTATTTGCTGATCGAATAAAGTTTTATACGGAATCAGTTGGTGCTCAGTATGCACTGACGGGTGAGTTAATGCTACCGCAGCCACAATCCACGCAATTCGATACAATAGATCTGTTTTCGTACGCTAATCGCAACTATTTCACACTTTTCACGTTTAAAAACTCGACACCAATCAGTCCAATATGGAAACTAAATTTAGTGGCATACGAGTCGAAGAACGCGCACAGCTCTGATAAATTAATCTCTTGTTTGCTCGATTTGGAGCAAACACTGAGCCGAAGGGAAGAGGATTTGAAACGTGTGACACAAAGAGCGGATCGAGTGTGGGTCACGAACAAACCCCAGAATATAAGCGCACCTGTTCTTGTGAGAGGAAAGCTAAAAAGTAATCGCTTTAAATCGAGTAATTTATTGCTCAAACACGCGAACAACGATAACTATCCGCAGATCACGAACACAATGGTTAAAAAGCGCATCGATAGCGTGAATCATACGCTGAACCGAGTGATTGGCGACGATATGCGTAACGTTGTGCACAAATCGCTAAACCAAACAATACACGGTCCGCTAATATTTACCGAACGAATAAACGCATTCATGTCAATAGTGGGAAATATCGCGAATCGAGACGTCAAACTCAATAGAATTTCGTTTCAAGACTTATCCGATAATACGCTTACCATAAATGGCGATCAAATAATTAACGCGCATTTCTCGTTCAACAATTTGACCGCTAATTTATTCGAAGCTCGAGCGCTCATTAATCGTCTGAATATAAGCGATGCGTTACTCGCTAACGCTCCACACCTGCAAACTGTTACCGGAAATCATCGATACAGTGATGTACTGATGGAGTCTGATCTTCATCTTAATAATCAATTCGGTACTATTAATCAAATCTTTGTGCCGCACTTCGTCACGAAATCGGGTGAACAACAGTTAATAAGTGGTCGAAAATCGTTTCAAACATTAAACGCGAAGAATATAATAGTAAAAGGGTTGACCAATGGGAAAGATTTGAGTGATGTCGCGCGTAGAGTCGTGTTTCTTAACGGTCACAACCAAGTGATAAACGGAAAACTGATAATAGAGGCGCCGTTTCGTGCGAAGAAACTGAAACTTAATGGACTCATTAATAAAGTTGTTAACATTACGGAATTAGCGTTTAATGCGGTCACTATTTATGGCGATCAGAGGATAACTGGAACAAAAACATTTTCATTGCCGGTTACTGTTGCCAGTAATGTTGAAATTAACGGAACCGTTAATGGAGTGAAGCTGAGTCGTGACGCCATTACCACTAATACCGCGCAGACATTAACCGGAAAATTAACTTTTACAGCACCCGTTGAGTTTAACAGTGATATTAATTGCCTCACTATTAATGGCATCGATCTCAGCGAAGAGGCTGTTAGGAAAAACACGAACGAACCACAAATACTGAATACAAAACGCTTTAACGAAACATTCACAGTACAGCAAGACATTACAATGGACGCGAAGAGAACTATCGATGGCGTGGATCCGTCAGAACTACGGAAACGGTTAATCCATAGCAACGAAATTGTGTTCAAAACTCCAGTATATTTCAATAAATTAACGGTTAATGGGAATGTTTTTGCGTCAACAGTCAACCAATACCTGATAAATGATTTACCAAACGTACTGTGGCTAAAGTCGGCGAATCAAACAATTAGAGTTCCGGTTAAATTTAATGGTGCGGTTAATATCGAGCGGTTATTTGCGCGCACAGTTAATAACTTTAAAATCCCCGAAGATTTTGTGCTCAAAACTATACCGAATCAAGTGATTTATGGCGATAAAAAATTCGTGGATACAGTTGTTATAAATGGCAACATTGATGTTAAAGAGAGTGCGAAAATAAATGGCATCGACTTAAGTGTTTTTGATAAACAATATGTGCGAAAAGATTCATTGGCGGCAATCGATTACGTGTCAGGAATCAAACATTTTAAATCGATTCGCGTTAACGGAAACGTAATCGCAAACAGAGTGAACGGACTTAATCTCACCAGAGATATACTGTTGACGAAAGGAATGCAAACGATTAATGGCAACATCGCGTTCGCCGCCAATCATACCATTATCAGCGGAGACATCGAAGTTTTTGGAAATATAAATGTTAATCACACGCTCAACAATATATCGCTTTCCCAATTCGTTGCGGATGTGGTATTAACGGACTCTCCAGCGTTGCAGTACAGGCCTATCCGTAACAAACAATTCGTTAATGGTATTGGTTCCACAAGAATAACAGCTGCGGGAACTATTAATCGCATCAATATTGACGAAATGAGGTCTCGAGTGGTGACGTTAGATACTCCTCAACGGATATATGCAACGAAAAATTTTTCACAATTGACGCGATTTGTCGCAGACGTGAACAGCGATTACTTAAATGGAATGCGTTTTAAGGAATTTATGAGCAAAATTATTTTTAAACGCGAAAAGAGTGTGATTCGCGGGGAGAAGAGCTTTGTGGGCAATGTATTAATCAAATCGAATCTACGAACGAGCGGATACATCAACGGTGTACACATCGAGTCATTGCAACGAAAACTGATGTCACGCACGCGAGACAACGTAATACTCGCGCCCATCAGTTTTGCCAACGATGTCAGTATGCGTGAGCTTATTGTCGAACCGCCAGCGCTTATTGACAGCTTAAGACCCAGTGATTTGGCGTTAATCGGCGAACATATTCGATTTGAGGGACAAATAACTTTAAATAGAGCGCCGAGTATTGGCGGAGACGTGAATGTGAGGCTATTAGTGAACGGATGCGATTTACGAAGATTACGATCGGATGTCATATATCTTAACGCAAATTTGCGTCAAACTATATTTGGTGCCAAACAGTTTGTTAACTTAGACGTCGCCGGAAACGTATATCTTAACGGACTCATTAATAATGTGGATATTAATAAACTGGCAGCTAATATGGTGACAAAGACCGCTAATCAGGAATTACACGCATCCATTGTATTTAACGACGATGTTTATGCGGAAAACTTATTAATTCGAAACTTGATTAATGGTCGAAACATCGCTATGCTATTCCAAGACGCCGTTCTCAGGCATATGCCCCAGAAAATTGTTGGCAAAAAGACGTTTAACAGCGCTTTGTATTTGAATGGATCGCGTTTGCGCGTTAACGGCGATGTAACTGTTAATGGTTTAGTTAATGGTCTAAATATCATTAAGTTAAATCGCTCTGTTGTCAGACAATATGACAACAAACAGATTAGTGGCGTTAAAACATTGGCTGGGTTTGTGACATTTGAGCGAAATGTATTCGTTAAGCGCACGATTAACGGAATAAACGTACCAAATGACTTAATACTGATAAATACGGACGAACTTATTCCCGGTTTAACCACTTTTAAAAATTCATTCGTTTGTTTAAAGGGTTTAAAAGCGAGACATTTGATCGATGGCGTAAACTTAGCGTATTTTGCGCGAAATCGTGTTTCGCTCAATCAAAATGAATTAATCGATTCTATGCTAAACTTTTCGCAGCCATTAAAAGTGGATAATTTGATTGTTAGGCAAACAATAAATGGCATACCTGTTGACGCATTTGTCACTCGTCACGGAACTCACGTAATCAGTGGCAATAAAGTATTTCTCAATGATTTATGGGTGGCTGGAGATGTCGTGTCGCCAGGAATTTATAATGGCATAAATTTGCATGACTTGGTTAACAGATCTGTTAGCTTATTAACACCGGAAACAATAACGGGAACCACTATATTCACCAATAATGTTGAAGTACATCATTTGACTATCACTGGGTTACTGAATGGCATCGATATCAGTGATATGGCAAACTTTTTTACGAGACACACGTCGAACGTGCAAACTAGTCTATCATTGGTTCAAAATCAACTTTCTTCGCACGAACAACACTTATTAGCGCTTTTTGATTCTCATCTTCACGATCGGTCTTCCGGTAAAAGTATTTCTTATTAGTTTTCTCAAACTCTTTTTATCCCTAAATGTCGCATCGATTTATTTTAATTAACTTTTAGGAATCAGTTATTTTGTTTTGTCGCAAGAATTGCCAGACATTGGCGAACGGTTTTTGATTAACTCATACGTTAATCCAGTAATCAACATGAATCCGGTGAACAGTTTAATATTATGGAAATACAACGACGTTAATGGTTGCCGAGAATATTCTTCTCGCGTTTACAAAATTTCTAACAACGGTTTACTCAGCAGCGATATGAACGACAACAATGGACGAATTATACCGTTTTTCACTATGGATATGATGGACAACACTCAGTTACAATTGTGGACCAATACTACTGACTGCTATGCGTCGAAAAATGGGCGAACAGTAATCAAAACGATTCATACGAATGATGTCAGTAATTTACATTCTAAGAGAAGGATTATGGATAAAGATAGTGATCCGCATCATGTGATTGAAGCGCCGCTATTAATCGATTCGAAGTTATTCGTGATTGGAAGCGATACGTATGTGGTGTTAGCGAACAGTTTCGACCCAAAAACGAAATCTGGTCGAACTAATTCGACAATTCTAAGGCTTAATTCTCGTTCTCGACAATGGACTGCCATTCAGCAAATCGAAACTTTTGGCGTCAAATCTATTGACTTAATTACGCACAATAGACACATATTCCTGGCTGTGGCCAATAACTTCAAGTCTCGTGTGGCAACGGTTCCGTCTTATATAATGCAATGGAATTATAATACGCGACGGTTTGAGGTTAACTCGATTATCGACACATCGAACCCGAGTTCGGTTATATTCGTGCGCTCATTCGTCGGCGATCTGTACGCGATATTTGCGAACGAAAAATCAGATTTGTTTCAAAATGAGTGCGGAGTTGACGACAATACTTATAACGAACCGATTCATGTGTACCGCTTTAATGGCCATCAGTTTGAATACGTCCAAACTGTGGACATTTACGGTATTGTATCGATGGACACATTTATGGTGGCGAACGAGACGTATATCGCGGCATCCAGTTATCAGTTTAAGACGACGTTTATTCTTCAACTTCGCGGATATAATTTATTTAACGTAATTCAATCGTTTTCGACGCCTGGTGTTCGGAACGTGAAAGCGTTTTGGTCTGAAGACAGAACGCTTCGTTTGGCGATCGCGTCCTCATTCTCGGGTCACAGCAAGGTTTTGACAGCAATCGTTAATGGACCGCATTCTACCAAAAAGTATATGCATATCGAACAGCTTATGCGTGACGTTAATGCCGTTCAACCAAATTAATTGATGTGATATTTTTTAGGGTTTACCGCTAATTACTTGTTTTTATATTTGTTGTTATATTTACGAAGAAAATGTGGGAAATTTTATTTTGTTAAAACAATATATATTTATAATTATAGAGATTATTGGTTTTTTTAAACTATATTTACTAACAATTATTTTCGAATTTTAAAGAACTAAATAAAGAAAATGTTTACACCATTTGTTCGTTGTTTTATTTAAATTTAAACAACAAATTCAAATATATATGTGATTTCTTCTTTTACATATTATTTCAAATATTTTAATATCATATTGATATAAACGGCCACACATTTGATCGCCGCTCAAAACTAATAAATGAACGATTCGTTGATTAAATTTTCGGTAAAAAAAACTTTTCATAATAAGTTTGCAATACGTTAGATAGCGATACTTTACGCATAAAATTCATTACTTTATTGTAAAGGTGTTTATGGTTTGACTTTAGAGAAACTAAATCAAACCAAAAATTATACTTTTTAATCGAAACCAAACAATAATTTTTTCCATTGCCTTTTAGTTAGAACCCAAATCAAATACCATAAAATTTTTAAATTTTTAATCAAACCAATCCATTAAAAAAACTATGATCACCTTTTCTTGAAGGACTGCAAACACACTAAATTAAAGTAGACTTTAACTGTTAAATAGAAAATCATGAATGTTTCAATCTCGATAGAGATTAGTTACAAAAATCACTAAGACAATAATAAATATTGAATTTTGCTAAAAATTAGATAGGGTTTTATAGTCACAAAAAGTTTTTTCAATAAAAAAGGGCAAAATATTTTTTAAAAATTATTTTTGATTTAAAATAAGAAGTCGAAAATGTAAAAATAGTTTTTAGTTTTGACGAAAAATTTAAAAACATTGTTTCGCTTAAAACGTAAATTGAAAACAATTGTTATTTTAAAACAATCATAATTTGAACTTTTGAAATAAATCCCAAAACAAATAAAAACTACTAAACAATAGCTATTTAAACTGGATTAAACCGGTTCAAACTGGTTTAAACCGGTTTTTTATATTGTTGTACGACTAAGTAATGTTTAATCAAAGTTAATAATTAATTTAAATTTTGTATATTGTTATTAAATATTGTTATTAATTTAAAAAATTAATCATTATTTAAATAGCATTTTGATGTTTTTTAGTTTGTAATACGCTTTTAAATATTTATATCCCATATTTAATAGAAAGTATTCATATATTGTTAAACAAATTTTAAAAATTAGGGTTAAATGTATGTTATAATTTAATTTTATAATATAAAAATATTTAAATCAAGAATATTCTGTCAAAAATATAGAAAATTAAAAGTTCTGATACGCTCGACATTTGTAATAAGCTATAAGAAGGAATGGGATTTTATGGCTTGTTATAGTGTAAATTATGGGATGATTTATGCTAAATTGTAGCATATTTTTTTAAAAATTAAAGGCTGATGTATAGATTACGGACTCCACAATAATATTTTATTAGTTTTATTTTAAAGCGAGTCTACGATAAACCAGTATTGTTGGAGTTTCATGCGTTTTGAATAAAA
>JAQGAW010004518.1:0-10791 GCA_034698025.1 Phthiracarus crinitus | reverse complement strand
GAAGAGATTCTTTGGAGAACAATACCACCAAATAGTTTCATCGCATCAACTTTATCATCGGTGGAAAACAGTTGTTCTGCAACAATACCGACATCACCGATAGGTCCCCATTGAATCGCTAATCCGTGAAGACCTTTAGATCGTCTGTCTTCGCATATTCTTTCCATCGCTGAGTTGGCGTAACCATAATTAGATTGTCCACCATTTCCGCGACCAGAAGTGAACGAAGAAAATGCAACGAAATAATCCAATTGTGGACACATTTCTCGTGAAACGGCGTCTAAATTTCTTAATCCTTCAAGTTTTGGTTGACATACTTGAATGAATGTTTCTGTTGTTTGATTCTCAATGAGTGCATCATTCAAAACCATTGCTAAGTTAAATATACCACCAATTGGTCCAAAATTTTTACATTCTTTTATCAAATCATTTGCTCCTTTAAAATTCGATGCATTATGTGTTGACACAGAAATATCGACGCTATAATCATCCAAGAATTTACCAAACTTTTCAAATCGTTTCAAATATAACTGTTGATAACCATTTTTAACACCAGTTCTTGAAGTTAACACTATTTTCTTAGCGCCACGTAATACTAACCAATACGCTAATTCTAACCCAAATCCTCCCAAACCTCCAGTAATAATATATACCTGTTAAATAAATTAGTGAATTATGCACAATGAATAGATTATAATCGCTTATATAAGGAATATCACTCTAAAGTCTAACCTTTGATGGATGAAACCAAGTTTTTGTCAATGCATTCACAGTCAATGATATCGGTTTAACAACATTTTTATTCTTTTCTTCATCTCTTATTTTAATAATAACTTTTCCAATGTGTTGACCAGTTGTCATAAATCTAAATGCTTCCTCAGTTTCCGTTGTTTTAAAAGTTGTTCTTTCGATTGGTTTAACAACTCCTCTGTTGATTCCGTCTTCCAATAATTGCTTCATTTCATCCATGAATGACTTTAATTGCGGTGATTTAGTTCCTTCTCGGAAAACACAATCAATCCCTACGCCATGGAAAGTGATATTTTGAAGAAATGCGAAAAGACTTAAATTCTTATTCATTTGCATATCATATTTTCCGATCTCAAGGAATCTACCATTCGGTGCAAGACATCTGACAGACGCCTAATAAATAAATACGTTTATTATTTGAATGTATATTTTAATAGATTCTAATAATACTAAGCTTATAAAATGATGACAAACCTGTAATTTATCTTCGGTTAGAGAATTGAGCACAACATCAACACCTTTTCCTTTCGTCACTTTCATGATTTGTTTCTCAAAACTTGTGTCATGAGAATTACAAATATATTTGTCTTCAATATTAAACTTTTTCTTAATAAACTCTCGTTTCTCTTCATTTCCCACCGAAACAAATATTTTGCAATTAAGACTTTTGCAAATAAAAATGGCTGCCTGTCCGACACCACCAGCGCCTGAATGTATTAACACTGATTCTCCTTCTCTTAAACGACCTCTAGATATGAGTGCGTAATACGCTGTTGTGTACACAACGGGAACAGTTGCCGCATCTTCGAGCGACCATTCGTCGGGAACGTTCCAGAGATAATCTTTATACGTAACCAAAGTGGTGGCAATACCTTTAAACGGAACCATTCCCATCACTCTCTGTCCAGTATCGCTTCTTCGTCCAGCAAATTCAAGACCAATAATACAATCGAAAAGTGCAGACTCAGGTCCGGGTTGTATACGACCCGAAACTAGCATTACGTCCTAATTGTGGTTATGATATAAAGGTATAATCAAATAATCATAACATTTTAATCATAACAATCAATAATACCTTGAAATTAAGCGCAGAATTATACACATAACATAAAACTTCTTTCTTTTGCGGCGAATTAGTGAAGTGTTTGTGGTGCGCATCAAACCATCGCATACTAGACATGTCTCCACGCGTCACAACATTAAGATATGCGTGTTGTGATTCTATTGTTTCATTATCTTTCGGTAGTGATATGTGTCTAAATGTTCCCCAATTGCCATCTCTGTACACATTCATAGCTAAATCTAGTTTCTGTAAATCGATATATGGTTTACTATTCCAATCCACATGTATATCATGAGGTAATGCGTTGTCGTAATCGTATAAACATCTGATGCATTGTCCTCCTGGTTCTGAACGAAGACATAATGCAAGTCCAAGAATACCATTATTTGATGAATCATTGGACACAAGCCATATATTCTTCAATCCATTATTGTTTTTATTTTCTTCCATTTTCTGTTTAACAGTTTCAACCCATTCTTCGTATTTATCACTCGTTATTTTTATGACATCGATTTCTTTGTTTTGAGTTTTCGGTAGTTTTCTGAATAACAGATACGATGACACAACTGAATCACTCTTTTTCCCAATAAGTTTAAAATCGTTTTTCTCTGCACTTTCTATGAAATCGTCGACATTATTCGAAGATAGTATTTCTAATTTTGGATTACGATTTAATAGTTCCAAAACAGATAATTCTGGAGGAGTTATCGAAGTTCTGTATGCGAGCATTAAAAATCCATTTTCCTGTTCAGAATTAAATTAAAATAATGTAAATAATAGTTTTAAGTACTATTGTTTGAATTGTTTGAATAAATTCATTGTTTTTAATTTGATCATACCTTTATTCCATCGGATAAACACGTGATCTGATCATCAATTGGCCACGAATTAGTGATATGATTGTTTGTTCGGAATATAATTAAATCATTTGATGAAATTTCTTTAACAATTTGGTTGTCTTGTAAATCCCATTCAACTACTTTTAATCCAAGTTTTGTGGAATCAGATAGCGATGACGCGAATGGTGTTGCGATCGTTACGTCGATATTCATTAAACCAATGGACGAGTTTTTAATCGTATCGATCACATCGTTAGCCATTATGTTTTTATTTGGATTCAACTCAAGCACCTGTTAATCATATTTTCAAATTTATTAATAAATGAATAATCATAATAAGGATAACCGTATAAAGATTTTATATAAATGCAAAATAAATTGCAATCAAGACTTACTTTTAAATTTTTTGTGGACATATTTTCCAATATAAGATCAATCGATGGCCGAAAGAATTTTTCATTTTTCGACATCGAATTAATGAGATCATGCGATATATCGAATTCTGGATTTTCTAATACTTTCTTTAATAAAACATCGAATTCCGATTCATTTCCATTTTCTTTAATAATAATATTCTGATTGTCATCCACTTTAAGATTTAACATTTCATTCAACACTTTCATCAGTACATGTCTGTCATCGGATTGATTCAAATATTTTTTAACAGTCAACTCATCCGCAGCTTTGAAACCATTCAACACTATTTCACTCGAATTCTTATTAATTTCTGTGAATTGTTTGGCTAAAGCGCAACAAACTTGAATGTATTCGATTAAATCTAATTTATCTTTAGAGTCTATCGCGCATTCTTCGTTATGTGACACAAATTCATACTTTTCTAATGTCAATCCTTTATGTGCTGGTCTTCGGGGAATATTAACGGGAAGAAAACCTTTGATTTCCAATCCTAATATGACAATTTTAATATGAAGATATTATTAGATCACATCATATAAATGAACAAAAGCGCGCTTTGAGACTTTTGGGACCTAAGGTCTCGAGGTCCTTTCGGGTTTAGGTTCGAGTTAAGGTCCTTAAAAACTTTGAAAGTCCGAGCTCAAATTTGGCTAAACTAAGATCTTATTATGTTCAGGTCCGTGTCTTTAAGTTTAGGGACCTGTGTCTTAAATTATTAAAAATAATACTTAATTTACTCAAATACGTACCAAAAAAGTAATATTTTTAAATAAATTATTTTTGTTGTACTTTAATCAGGCATAAAACAGACGATGATCCTTAAGAAAAAGGAATTACAAACAGACGACATATATATAAAATTGTTCTGTTTTATTTAATATTATTAAGACTTAGTTAATTCCATGTCCGAGTTCCTGCCTTAAAGACTGGTTCGAGTCCTCAAAAAAACTTCAGGTTTAGGTCCCAAAATGGTTTTTAGGTCCCAGATTCAAGTCCTGATTTCCTTAAGGACCCTCAAAGACTGTTCATCTCTATCGCATATCGCATCCTATTATTAAATAAAATCTTACCATTGGTGACAATTGAGCGATAGTTTAGATTGAAAATAACAGGAAGTACAGAAGATTTTCCTTCTTCTGTGTGGTTATCATCCAAATTCATTCTCGGAATACCCAATACTTCTGATGCGAAATTCTCTTCTCCAGAAGTGATTGTTGTTTTTATACTATCAGTCAAAAATCTTTTCGATTCCTTAGACTCCTCTGGATTTAAAGTTGGCTTAAAATTGTCAACCAAATCATTGGGATTAAACACCTCTTCACTTTCATCTTCGTTTGCGTTATACTTTTCTTTATTGGTTTCATTAAAGTAGAAAAATTCCTTTTTATCCGACTCTACAATATCTTCTTTTATGTCTTCTTTCTTAGACTTTTCTATTGCTTCAAATAACACATTTGGATCACATCTGATCGATTGAAAGCCAATCGGTATAAACAATGCGCGAATTGGAAGTGCAATCAAAGCCAAATGCATGACTGAATCCATAAAACTAATCCAATGTGATGTCCATTTAGCTTTACCTCGTTTTCCGTCACCTCTGGCTTCAATCAATCCTTGAAACTTCGGTCCATAATCGTATCCTCGAATTCTTAATTCTTTATAGATTTCCTTACAATTTAATATTTCTTTTAAGCTGACACTGTCTTCTTCGTCATCTTCTTCCTCGTCATCAACAAAGTTCGGATCAATTTGTTCCTGCAATTCGAACATTGGCTGATCGGGAGAGAACACTCTACCGGTTGCGACAATGTTCGAGCCTTCAGATACAGTGAAATCTCCAGTTCCGCTCAGAATACGAATCGTAAATTTCACTTCGTTTCCATCAGATAAAAGTGTTGGCCTTAAAAACCTTACATTTTCAAAAGCGACTGGAGTTTTATTCCACGGCTGTCCGATAATATTTGAGAAACGTCTCCAAACTAACATCAAATAACCAGTTGCTGGAAATATAACTCTGCCATCGACTGCGTGATCTTTAAGGAATGCCCAGTCAGCGTCCGATAAAGATATCTTCATTATATAATCGGAAGCAGTCGCGAAATTATGGTGTTCTGGAAATTTTTTCACTTCATACGACTTTTCGTGATCCCATTTCATGAGCGAACTTATCGATTGTGTTCCGCGTGAGACTGGAAACTCAACTTTCGGATACAAATTTTCTGAATCAAGATTTATGCCGAGTGTGTACAGTCTTCCGATTGAGTTCAACAAGAAGTCCAAATTATCGGTTTCTGTTCGTTTCATTAATCCGACATAAGTTTGTGATGCGAAACATCTTTTAAATATCGACTCAAACAACGAATGTGGCGCTACTTCTATGATTGTCGCGTTTTTGTTTACGTGACGCATGCCTTCGTTGAACAGTACTGGACTTATCAAGTTATTTGTGAAGTATTCGCCTATTATTATACAATTCATAATTTTATTTTCTACATTTATATATGAAAGCTCAATATTTGTTACCTGAAGCATATTTAGCCTTATCTTGAGACCAATTTTCTTCTTGAACTGACGTTGAAATCCATTTATCAGATCTTTGTTTTGGTTCGGGAATAATTTTATTAATAGCTTCCAATAACTTTGGTGCCACCATATTCATGAATGGACTGTGATATGGAAAGTTTCCGCCCGCGACTTCTCTTACAAAAATGTTTTCCGATTTTAATTGTTCCACAAATTTGACCATATTATCATAGAGACCAGATATGGTCACAGAATCAGATCCATTATGACACGCCGCTACGATACCCTGTGGACACCTTTTTTTGGTTTCTTCCCACGAAAGACCCACAGCAGCTAACATTCCTTTATTAGAAATTAAGACAAAGTTTTTATACAAATTTGAGCCACAAATATAGCGTTTTCCGCAGCATTATAAGCATCCGAAACTTAGTTTAACCTCAGTGGTGTATATTGCGAGTTGCTGTGAGGGGTGGGGTAAAAACTCTGTTTATGCCCCATAGTTACTGACCAATTTTCTGATTTTACCGCAATTTTTTATACTCATTAGGGGACAATGCAGCGGAAAACGGGTATATAAGTTTTACTGTATATATCTATAATTGATACCTTTGGGTAGTTTAGCATTTTCGACAATCTTTCCTCTATAATAAGCCGTAAGAATTGCTTGTTTCCGTGTGAGACATCCATCAGCATAAGCGCACGCAACTTCACCGAAAGAGTGACCAATAATACCTTCGTATTGAATATTAAGTTTGGACAACACATCGAAAAGTGCGATTTGCATCGCAGTTATCACTACAAAAGCATTGGTGACATTCTTTTTTAGTTCAGTTTCGTCATCACTCAATAATAAATGCATTAAATCAAAGTCTAATGGTTTCAAAGCGTCCGCCAATTCATTCAATGATTTCGCAAACACTTCTATATTCATCAATGTTTTAGCCATTGCTGTCCATTGACTTCCCATTCCAGAAAATACCAGCCATACTGGACCAGAATTACCTTAAGATATTTAGTTAATATTTGTTTAAATTTAAATACCATTCAATAATAAATAGAGAATCAAAATAATAGAAACTATTTTATAAATTTAGCTAAAAATGCATTTTGACCAAAATTGCACTTATAAATAGCATTTATATAAAATTTATACTTTTTAAATATGAACTAAATTTTAAAATATAATTTATTTTTTTCAAAAATTCCAAAAAAATTCTAAATCTAAATTTTATTGAGAAATTATAAAATCAATTGTTATGATCTTTAGATGGCAATGAAAAAATATTTTTTGAGTAAAAACTCATCAGATTTAATAGACAAATTTTGTGTTTAAGGAAAAATAGAAAAAATATCATTTATAAATCTAGCATAAAAGACTCCATACATACAAATATAAAATAAACAAAAACGACACATTCGCAGAGGACTGATTGAGGAAAGTTTAATCTATGTAACTTTTATATTCGTCTTTAAGTTCGCAAGATATCAAATCCCTTAATTAATAAAAAGAACGTGTATAATCCCTTATTAAATATAAAGACTGCGGACACAAAGATAGACAGACAAACATACTCAAATCAATAAACTAGGCTTCTTTACAAGAATGTCAGCTAAAAAATTGCAAATTCTATGATTTTGTTTCTTTAATAATAAAAAATTATGTAATTGTTCTATTGGCGAAATGAAGTAAAATAAATGTTACGTTTATACCTGTTTGTTCAATCGTTTTCTTATACGTTAAAACAGAATTTCCTTCTTTTTCCTCTCTTTTAATAATCGTAAAACCTCTAAATGGAAAACCAGGCGAACCTTTAAGTGTTCGTGTTTTCATTGGTTCTGATAGCAAAGCCAAAAAATCTCGATTTACTTTTTTTGGATTACTCTCAATAAAGTTAAACAAATGATTGACTGCTTCTTTAGTTCTGCCACAGATATTAACGATTCTCGGAATTAAGTCAACAATTTCATTGTTATCGATATCTGGCTCTTTATCGTGAGATTTCAACAAAGTTGTTGAGTTAACACCTCCGACACCGAATGAATTGACGCCAACTATTCCGCCATTGAATGGTGTATTTTCTACAACTGGTATTAAAGTTTTATTAACAATTACTTCAATATCTGGTTTCGGTTCATCGAAATGTAGATTCGCTGGAATGCACTTGTTTTCGAATGTTAAGATCACTTTTCCAATCGAACAAAGCCCTGAAGAACCTTCAGAGTGACCCAAATTGCTTTTAACTGCGCCAACCATTAATGGTTCCTTAATATCATTAAACGCAATCATTTATTAATTTTAATGATTCAAAAAAAATAAATATTTTCAAATACCTTTCTATTAACGCAATATGCGTCTGCAATAGCTTTCGATTCTTGAGGATCGCCGACATTAGTTCCAGTTCCGTGAGATTCAAAATATTTAATATCGTTAGGATTAACTTTCGCTTCTTCTAAAGTTTCAATCATAAGATCTCTTTGTCTCAACCAAAATGGCGAAAACAAACCAATTGACTTAAAGCCGTCAGTATTTGTTTTTGCGTTCATAACAGTGGCGTACACTCTCTTAGCAGCAGATCTTCTTTGTAATAAAATACAACCAATAGTTTCTGATCTGACAAAACCATCAGCTTTTTTATCCCACACTTTACACTTTCCGTCCTGAGCCAGAAGACCGATTGAAGAGTATGCGAAATTGGAGAACGGAGACTGTACTAAATTACCAGTGGCTACTATAGCCATATCGCAATTTCCTGTACGCATATCTGCCACAGCACTCTGGAACGCAACCATACTCGCTGAACATGCGGTATCGATCAACATCGATGGTCCTTGAAAATCGAACAGAAATGAAATCCTATTCGCATATAACGCTTTAGAAGCGCCATAAACCCAAATCGCCGCTTCTTTACTTCGAAAGTCGTTAAAATCATCATTTGGCAAACCATCGGCACACGCTATAGATATAGGTATTGGAAAAATTGAAGAAATGTTTGTTTTGAATTCACGTACACTAATAGTATCAATTTTTATAATAATTTATTAAAAATTATAATAATTTCCCAACTTATACCTGATTGGAAGCGCTGTATTCAGGTTTAAATTTTATTAATGTAATTTAATAAACTTTTTACAAGTATTAAATATTATGTATATTTAAGCTTAATAGAACTAAATTAAGAGTTGAAATAAAATAGTTCGCTTAATTTTTTAATTTATTTATAATACCCCAAAATGATTAATTTTAATAGTAATTTAACATTTGTGTATTATATGTTAGTGGATATGTTAGTGAATGGATTCAACGAAAATTTCTTTAAATTATACATTTTAAACACGATTAAGAGTTTCTACATTTTATAAAAATTTTATCAGAGATCAAAACGCTTGCGTAAGATAAGTCTTGCTTTCAAGTAAGCGTATTATAGTTTGAAGGTTTTTATTAAAATACAATTTGCTCTATCAATCATAGCTTATACGCATTACAGCAAAAGCCTCTTTTCAATAATATTTTAAAATCTTGCATCATTTAGGTTTTTTGAGTTTTAAAAATCAAATTAAAATTCCTTTTTAATCGAGTAATTTATCAATTTGTATTAAAAAATTAGCATCTACTGTATTGAATAATTATCTACTTATATATTATTCAATCTTTTTTGAATTTTTAATTTTATTCAATCATTATACGAAAAGCCTTGAAAATCATACGACAATGAACTGGTAATCCGTATAATATTTTTAGCATCAAACGGTAAATCCCAATTCGTAATGATAGCGTGCACTCGTGATACGCTTTTCTTTCGTACCACTTAATTGATATCAATGTCCATTAATAAATTCTTAACCTAATATTCTCTTATAAAGAGTTAAACTAATTAACAGTTATCTCACAAACACACTGTATTTTTAATAAAAACCTTCAAAATGTTATTTTGAAAGAATACAAAAACAAATTTATCTTATGTGAAATATATTTTTTCTGATGAAATTTTTAGAATTTGGTAGAAACTTTGAAATTGTGTGCAAAGTAGTATTCAAATATGTTTTCTCATAGAGAATTAAAAAAAACCCTTCAACTTAATTAGCATATTATTTTCTGATGAAATATTTTAGAAATCAACAGAAATTATCAAATCATGTTAAAAATACGATAATTATCATAAACAACATTTTGGCCATTAAATAAAAATTAATGGGAATAATTGAGTGTTGCGCTTCAAAAAGGGGACTTAATATTTTTATTATTGAATAAAGGGTTAAGTGTTATAACTATATGTTAATAAACTTTAGCTATTGTTGACACTTTTGAATATTGAATATATATTCTATTTTTATAGTTAATTCTATTTTAACTATAAATCACAACAATGAATAAGAATTCAATAACATGTTATTCAATAATTAAAATATTAAATCCCCTTTTTGAAGCGCAGCACTCAATTATTCCCATTAATTTTTATTTAATGGCCAAAATGTTGTTTATGATAATTATCGTATTTACAACTTATTTTAATAAACAACATTATAATATAATGATTTATTTTCTAAGAAATGTTTGCGCTTTATTTCAATGATGTAACCCATAAAATGCATTTCGTTGATTGAATTCAAAGTACAAACATTTTTTTATAAACGTTTTAATTATTTATGTGAACAAAAACATCGGAACAAAAAACGGTTATTTTTAAAACTATTTTTTGCCTGAATCTAAATTAATTAATCATAAATAAAATTAAAATTATCTAACTCTCCGCTTCAAATAACGTGAAAAATAAGAATACGCTTTGATAACTATAATTATCATCATTTGTACGCTTTTCGCATCACAGATAGTATCAAAGATTTAAGTTCCTGTTAACACAATTTGAAAGTGATTTAATCTAATCGATAAGTGTTAGAAAAATTTTATCTAATATTTTTTAAAAACCCTGATAAATATATAATGTCAAACCTTAAAATAATACCACATTTTTTATCTATGATAACATCTAAAATTAATTGATGAATGCAACTCAATTAATTTTTAATAAAACTCTATTTCAATAGCATTTAATCAAATAAAAACGAAGGATAAAGTATATTTAGCATAAGTAATATATCTGTTAATAAAAAATAAAATTATTACACTAACCAACAGTATTGATACCAAACCAAACCCCAGTACGACTGCCTCTCAAATCTTGCGGATTTAGTCCAGCGTCA
>JAQGAW010004517.1:0-10792 GCA_034698025.1 Phthiracarus crinitus | reverse complement strand
ATTTTAACTTTTAACCTTTAACTTAACCGAGTTAACTTTTTGGGTTAAAAGTTAACCGCTAAAATGCTCATCTCTACATTAGAGACTCTAATGTTCAGTTCACTGTAAATGTGAATTTTTTGTTGTATTAATAAATAAAATTTAAAAAATTCTAATATGAATAGTAACAACAAAAATAAAAAGTATTCTGAATTATTTGGTTTTCTTTTAAATGAAAAGTGAAATTTTTGGTTTCTCTAAACTCAAACCATGAACACCTTTAGTAATATTATAATCTGTATTTTATGTTATGTGTTCACATTTGTAATTAACGTTACAAAATGTTCAAAAATTTTAACATTTTCCTATCTCTACATACGGTATATTTTTAGTTGACTTTTTTGTTAAGTAGTCCTGCTTATGGATTTGACCATTTCTGTCTTTCTTTGTTTCCTCAGTCTATATTAAATTATATTATTTGAGATATTTTATAAATTCTTAGAATTATTAATATTAAATAAATTATTAATCACTTTTTGCATTGAGTTTAAGAGGGTTTGATCCTTAATTGAACGAAAACGTATTAAAAAGTAAAATATATGAGGACTCGGTTTGATGTTTGGTATTTCGAAATAGTTTTGTCAAGTTCTTATACTATCGACAATACCGTACGTTTTTATTTCGAGTCTTACTTTTAAATAATTTTGCTAAGGTTTGGACTAACAGAGAAAAATTTTATTTTGAAAAATAAGCTTAAACTCCATTAATATTAATGTCTATATTTATAATTTTTGAGTTTCAATTATCCCCAAAGGAAAGAAGCTTATAAAAACTAACATGTGCTAAATAGCAAATCCTATGCAAAGCGTATATTATTGCATTCGCTTACTTTTAAAGAGATATTTAAAAAATGAAATTTATTTGTAGAGATCTACAACCAAAAATAATGAATGGCATGAAGTATTAGTGGATTTTGATGAAAACAATGAATTACGTTATGTAATGTCCAAGAATCACACGCCTGCAAGTAAATTGTTAATTGACCATAATATAACTACGGATCACTTGGAAGTATGCCCTCAGGCAGCTATCGTTGTTGACGATGTTGTTTCACGATTTAGCCAATATAATTCCGGTATAGATTAATTTTTTTATTGCATTTTTATCTTCATTTTTCACGTTTTAATTTATGAAAATTTATCAGCATATTTGTGCTCAAAAGCCAAAATGAGGACACATAAAACTTTTTAGTGTTCGAAACAAAATAGAAAGAAAGAATTTTATAAGATTATAATACTACCATACGCTTATATCCATCTTAATGTTGTCCTATTTGTATATTTTTTCAAGTTTTGACTTATCGTTATCTCATGTAATTAATAATTCATTAATTTTAAATCTTTTTTTTTAATAATTGCTTTATTTCTAACGATCGTAAGGTTGCTTTTTAATATGCGATTACGGCTATGATGACAATGATCAAAACATTAATAGAGATACTTTTCGAGCATTTCGTTCGCATCAATTATGGGATCCACTCAAAGAGCCTGGAACTGCCGATTTAACTGCTGATGTAGATTTTGGTTATCTTAAGAGACATGTTAAGGAAAGGGCAACCGTATTTGGAACCGTTTCTCAGCAACATTTTCTAAAGAGTCTGGGAGTGGAATTGCGACTTCATGTTAGTCTAAAAATTAAAAAATATTGAATAAAGTTTATGAATTTATAATTGTTTTTTTTCGTTAATAGCAACTTTTACAGAATGCCACAGATAAAGAAAGGGCAGACCTCGAAAGTGGAGTGGAAATGTTGCTTAAAGATATGGGCGAACGATATAAATTTTTTTCACTCTTTCCTTTTAATTATCAAAAGATTTTTGCCGACATTCCTCCTGCAGGTTTCGCGTAATTGAACCAAATTTTTTAATACCAAAAAATGATTAAGTTAATCGCTTACAATTTTATTTATAATATTTGTCACAATATTCTTTACAAGCATTTAAAACAATATATACGGTATTTACAACAATCATTATGTATATTATTGTAAAGGATAATAAAATAATTATTTTTATTTAAAAATTATTAAAATTAAATCTGGAATAGTTGTTCGATATGTTGCATGGAATTTAAATTTAGATTTAATTTTCTAATTGTTTATTTATCTTTATATTTTAGGAGTTCTATTGTGAATCCTTTATATAAAAATATTTAAGTTAATTTTTTAAGTTAAAAATAGAATTATATTACGATATAACTTGTTGTTTTAGGTTACTGTTCTCTCATTTCGATGCCAGAAGCAAATACTGTAATCAGTTGACAATGAACTTTGACGTGAATCGCAGGCTCGTTAATCACTTCTCCATCACAGTTCCATACGCTAGCGCTTGATAAGTGATATTTATTTGTTGGTCCAATTATCGGATTGAATTCGAATTCCCTCACGCGATACACGTCAACAAATCCAAGATCAAACTATGAATAAAAGTATATTATGAAAACTAAATTAAAATAAGGCGAATTCCTTACTGGACTTTTCGTAGATAATGCTGTGCGAAGTAAATACTTAAGATAATCGAGTCGTGAACATTGGGAAACTAGTATTAGATCAGTACATCCATTGCCCAAATGAGCTTTTGGTGAGATTCCGCTTTTAGTCATACCACAACGACAACTCATTGTCGCTGCATTTATCGCTAAAAATTTACCTCTTATTGATATACAAGCTGTTTTTAAAAATCAAATTAATTAATTTGATAAAACGGAATAGATTTCATACGATTTCATACCTGGCGAGTCATCTTCGTTAAGACTGTCTCTTGATCTTAATGATGCCTTTGCGCACTGTTCGCATCTAAACAACAGAATAATTACAGTTTACGTTATAGAATGAGAATAACGGTAATAACGCGTTTAAATTACCCTGTGGTGCAAATCGAATTATCTTTAGGAGAGCCATCACTTGGTTCAATCAAAAGTTTAATCTCTCCATTATAAAGACGATGTCCAAGAAATTTTTTAACTCCAGCCCAGTCATACCTTTTAGAGCCCATCCAACGATTACGTTCGCTATCAGCGATTGTGTCTCCAAAGTAGCCATAGCCGAGAAATGACGTCGCGTAACGAATTAGCCTGTCTTCGTCGCGATGATGTATTGCGCAAACATCTATATTCAGGGTTTTGCCCAAAACAATGTGTATGGCAGACGTTATTGGGTCATTGATTCCAGTGGTGCCATAAGCAACAGCATCTGTAGAACCGGCTGGTATTACCCCTAATATTACTGAAGGCCTTTTCACTGCGCTTTCAATTGAGCTCCAATTAATATGATTATCGCGTTGCGTTCGAATAAGTACTCCGTTAAGAATTTCCGAGAACATGCCATCGCCGCCAACACATATAATTCCATCAAAATTAATAAGAGAAATATCGCTATCAAGAAGTATATCTTTTGCATGATTTGCGTGCTCCGTAACCACACAATGAATTTCTAATCCTGACAACTGAAATATAGGCAAAACTTTCTTATCATAGACTCGCTGAGCTTTTTTTGTACCACCAAATGGGTTCACAAATACAAGTAATCGTTTTGGACGATTGTATGCTATTCCGATAAAATTTAATTATTAGCATCATATTAATACCGGTACATATATTAAATAAATTTACATGCAAAGCCTTTATTGTTTAATCAACAGTTATGAATAGAGATTCAATTTTTTTGGAAAATCCCGAAATCAAATATTAATGCAATCTTCGGGAAGTTAATGTTATATGATAAAAACAATAAAAAGATCATTTTTATATCGTTTTTATTGTCCCGATTTTCCCGAATTTTACAATAAATTAAATATTCCCGATTTTTATCCGAAATTTATTTAATAATTGAAAATTTTTCCGATTTTGGAAGTTTTACCAGTTTTCTTGAATAAAAAAGTAAAAACTTTTAAAAAATTTTATAAAAATATTATTTCAACCACATTGTCTTAATTTAGAAATATACATTTAATTAAATGTTAAAACTCATATAGGATCAAAAAACTAAATTTTATATTTATTTTATTACTTTTAAACAAAAAATATTTCCAGAATTTTAAATTTTTGCTCCCGAATAGTCGTTTTTTAGCTCCCGAATACCGCCCGATTCTGATGGTTTTAAGTCCCGAAAAATTGAATCCCTAGTTATGAATGTATAGTAAGTTATGGCCAAAAATTATCATTTCTATACTTTATAAAAAATTTCATGACGCCATATGCAGCTTTTTTGCAACAGTAATTTATTAATCTAAACTTTTTGTTAGAAATTAAGTATATTTATTTCGATAATTTTAATCCATAGAACTGTCAGATATAGTTTTTTTTGATAAATTTTTAATTAATTTTACTCGACATTATAACTTTTTAATTTGAGCAGCGTTTCAACTGACACTTCTAGCCATCATAAGGCGACTTATGCTGATTTATATTTTAAAAAATTAATAAAAAATTCAGGACTAAACTTAACTAAACTAAAAACTTAAATGCTTGATAACAGCACTTGTTTATTATTTTACGCTAAACTATTTGGTGTTAAATTTCAGTTTAAAGTGAATTTTAGCGTAACTTATTTACAGTTATTTTTAGGATTTTAGGTAAATTATAGATTTTTAAATATAATTTTTAATTGATTTAAATCAAACCATTCGGCGATTTTTAGGACAACTTAAATTAAAATCTCAATTAAATAACAGCAAGTTTAATAATTTTTTAAATATATATACTAATAATTTTAAATAAAAAATATAAAAATAATTAATTTATTTATGTTGAATGTTCAAAATAATTAAAAGTTTATCATTTTTGAAAAAATATGATTTGAAAAGGAAAGAAATAAGTTCATCTGTATTTTAATGTCATGGCTTTATATTTCAATCTAATTACTTGAAATGTTTCAAATGAGTACAAAATGAATAGTGGTTTAGCAGTTTAGCAGTTTAGCAATTTAGCATAAAAGCAGGGAACAGTATTGTTAAAATATATGTTAGTGGTACTAACCATCAATTAAATCTCTTATTCTCTTTAAACAATCAAAAAGTGCGTTATCATTATTACTGAGTGACGTATCGTTTTTTAAAGTAATAAATTCCACTTTCCATGCATACCTGCCAACAGGTATTGCATAATATAGGCGAACGACAGATACATTTTGACTCTCAGCAGGCTTTGAATCGGACCAAACTTCATTTATTATGCAATTGCATAACAGCTTTCGAGTGTTTGGCTTTTGGCAATAACACATCCATACGGAAATTACTTGCGTTAGTGGAATGACTGTTGTGCGAGCTAAATATTTTGAAATCAATTAACATTTGATTATTTTGAAATATTCAAGATTATGCGCATTACAGAATGCATGGGTCATTCACAAGATTCACATTGAAAACCTATTTGATTGCTGGTATGTTCAATCAAACACAACTTCCCAGTTATACCAGTTTACATGCAACTGCAATGTCTTAAAACATCAAAATAAATCTAATATGTCCCGGATTAACATTAGACAATCTCGTACCCAATAGACAACATTTTCGCAATCCCAATAATATGCCCATCTTTTTTACGGTCTCCGCACACTTTGTTCAGTATATTATAGTTTTGAAGTGCAACTGTTTTTGAAATTCTTTGTGTAATAAAAACGGTAGTAAAAGAATGAACAACAATCTTACACTAAGATGCGATTTGCGTTTAAAATGAGAATTCTTTAATATACCGTAATTAACAAATATATTATTTGCCACAGTATAATGCTTATCATTAAAATTACTTTTATGAAAATATTATTCGAAAATGAAATATTATTGTTTCTAAATTATGTAAATTTTATTTTATTAACTATTTTAACATTTCTTAAAATAGTAGAAGAATGTAATTGAGTGATATAAGATTAAAAACAATCATATTATATAAATGTGCTATAGGTTTGACATTTCTAAAACCAAACGAAACCATTAAAAACTATAAACCAAACCGTTGAAAAACCAATAAACAATTAATATTTAATAGACTTTCCCAAAGTTTCTAAGATAATACTTTTATAATTAATAACTAAATAAAATAAAACTTATTAAAAAATATTAAAGCAATTTTTATGAAAACAATAAACAATTTTTGGTTTTCTAAGAAGCAATAATTATTAAAAATATTTTAAAAAGTTTAATGGTTATTGGTTTAAAAATGGGTTTTCCATAAAAATAGTAAACCAAACCAAACCACGATTTAACGGTTAAAACCATAATAAACCAAACCTATAAGACCTTTAATAGTATTGTTAGATTTAAATAAAATATTATTAGTATTAACAATTTAATGAGAAATAAGTTTGTGTAAACATTGTTAAAAATTCACGTGCTTTAAACAAAATAAAAGTAGTTTGTGCCTAATTTTAGGAAACGGTATTTTAATAAACATAGAACAGTCTTTTTTAAAATTAAATTAATTTTTCCTTCAGTTTCAAGAAGTAGGCGGTTGTGTCAGTCGCGCCCCCATTATCTTTAAGTGATGCGCTCTACAATAAAATACTTTATTTCAGCTGATCTTAAATATTATTTTAAACTTTAAGTTATCTACATTTCAGCGTTTTATATTCAAACAATCATTTAAAATGGTAGCGTTAATTATATATATAATGGAGATTTTTATATTATGATTAAATTGATTATTAAATTTTATATATTGATTTAAAAATATTAAACTAAATTTTTAAACATTAACTGTTAATAATAACAAAATTCAATGTTTAAAGTGACAAACAATTATTTTACAATAACAAAAAATTTGAAGGATAATTGATTTGAATAATTTTTCAATATCGATCGAAAATAACCTTTCATTTAATTTAATTTAATATGTCAATGCAATTAATAAATATGTAAATCTAATTTCGATGTTCAAACCAATCAAATCAAATATATTAAGATTAATACTGCAATAATATTTTTATTGATTATTAGCAAATATCCTTTGAATTGAAGGTTAATATTGGATCGATTTGGACGTACCGTACAATACAATACAATACTATACTACGCTTATACTAAGCTTATAAATTATGTTTTATTTTGAAACATTAAATATATGAAAAATTGGCTAAAAATAATTGAATTGATATGAAAATGATATAATGATTATAACTTACTATTATTGTTATTATTATTAGTTGATTCGTGTTCCCAAACTATCGATTGATTTGTTACACTAAAATGACATTTTTTCCCGTTAATAACAAAACTGTGGTCCAAACCAATGGAAATGCTGTTATTATTGTTAATTGAAGACATGAGAACATACCAAACTAATGGTGCGATTCAACTAAACATAAATACAAAAATGACGAGTTAAACCGTGCATACTGTCAGTACGTATGATATGTCAGCATACTGTAACAGTATAGTGTTGTTTACTGTCTCTATGTGTACTGTACTGCCGCAGTGTTGCCGTATGTGCTGTGCCTATTAGAATGCTGGTTCACGATTCGTCGGCGCAAACTCACTTCGATTACTACACACAATTTAAACAATTTAACTTTAAGTTTGCTTTTTAATTAATTATTTAAAAGTTTAATTTTGTAATATAATTTTGAAAAAATGTAATTAAAATGATAGGAAGACGAAGAGGCGTATGAATACAGGAATTACTCATAAAACAACCTTATCCTTGGTTAGTCTTGGTTTGTTTATACAAATCCTTGTCCCAATAAATAATCCTTGTTCTACCAATCATATCATCCTAATAAATAATCACAAGAAAGAACAGAATATGACAATGGATTTGGTTGAACATTGAATTTATTAATTTCCAATTTTTTTGACCTCAGATGGTCTTAATACCTCATTTTTCTTTGTTATTTACCTGAAAGGCTAAAAAACTTCAATAATACTAGTAAATAATTACTAATATATACCGCAAGCTTTGTGCGCATTTTGTATTTAAAAAATTCATTTCGTGATACCGTATTAATATAAACACTTCAATTGTGTTTCAATGCTGAATGTTAGAGATCAGACCACGATTTATAGATAATTAAGCTTACAATCACTTCCATTTTTTAAAATATATTTAAATTTAAACATTTAAACTAAAAAAATTAAATATTTATTAATTTAACATTAAATTTAAGATACACTTACCCAGAGTGTCCCACGATCTGTTGGTGTGGGGGATCTCATTGACTTTTTCAAATTTTAGAGGGGGTCTAAACTCATCGGATTTAAGCGACAATTTTTTGGCCGTCGGACCAAAATTTTTTTTCAAATTTTTCCTGATGATAGCCTAAACTACGCCCCCTCGAAAAACTCAACGAATATAAATAATAATTTATTGAAATTTTGGTCAAAATTTTGAGGGTCACAATAAACTCATCGGTTTTGATTGACAAATTTTTCACTTATGCCAAAATACTTTTCAAAATTTTAGAGGGGGAGTGTCCAACTTTTGGGATTTTCATGGGGGTGTAGACCCCTAGACTCCCCCTCTGGGACACACCTATTTATGATACAAGTAGATCCTATTTATATATCTATCAATACTACTGTACGGTATTATAGTTGCAATGTCAACAGTAAATTAAACAACAAATTGTTGTTGCGTTTTGTATTACAAACGAAAAAACATTTGATTATGATTTAATTAATGAGTTAATTTAATAAATATTAAAGCTGTTTATGGGTAAATAACCATTTGGGTTGTGTTCGGTTTGTTTCTGTTCGAATTGTGTTGAATCTTAATCTTGAAGGGGTTTACTTGGGTTCCAAAAGTATTATATGTAAAATAGCGTTAACTGTTAATAAATATTTAATTTTATGGTAATAAAATTCGAATTTGAAATTACATAAAATGATTTTATTTTGCCTAATCCGCGGATTGTTCTGTTCACCAATGAGTTGACACATTATATGTTACAATACTAACAAAAAGGTTAATCTCTTTCATTTAACGTTAGATATACTTGTTTGCCAGTTTTTTCTATATCTTTTTTATTAGTCTTATACTCATTTGATCTCAAATTGATTCCTTGTTTATTTAATTGAAGCTGAGTTGCGGCAAATATCTGATCGTCGTTAAGGGTATTGTCTGCTCGAGCTATTTCTAAATACTTTTCAATAAATGTTTGCGATAAACTTTTATGTTTGTTGAGTTGACGCGTGGCATCGATTAAACCTGGAGAGCCATACGTTCCATAAAAGCGACTTTAAAAATAATATATACTTAATTAATCAATTAATCAATCAATCGATTACTTAATAGCGCTTAACATACGCTCGTATTATATCTTCGGGATAAATGATATCAATAATTAAAGAATTTGGTACAGCTCTGAACATATTTGGTTGAGTATTTGGCGGAAAAGTTTCATAGATATCGTACCAAATGGGTCTGCTATTGTCAGGTATAGCACCCGATCGAAGCAAACCCATAACTCTATACACAAACATAATATAAATCAATTCAACCATCATATAGACATATATACATATATACCATACTATACCTGCTAAATATGGTACCATATTTTTCCAAACGACTTCCAGCCATATTAATGTCCAAATTTAGTTTAGTTTACGGTTAGTGTCCTGTTTGTACAGTACTTAAAGTATGCTGACTGATGAGAAGATGGCGCTACCATACCGTAAACACATACACACATTAACGATATTAACGACAGAACGCATCATACAGTGTATATAATAGTCTAGACTAACGTGTGTTCCGCGAACAGTTTCACACTTAGTTTTATATTGCCAATTCTTGAACCATTCAACCGATTTGCTTAAGGATGCTAACAATATATTCCTCTAATTTTAAGCTTTCCAATCATATATATTAACAACTATCTAATTTGATCCAAACTAAATCAAATCTGTATCCATTGGAACAAAAAACAATATATATATATAGTGAAAAACTTACAATTAGAGGAATCGATTGATAGCATCCTTAAGCAAATCGGTTGAATGGTTCAAGAATTGGCAATGTAGGGGTAAAGAACATAATAGTTGTTTTAATAACGTAATTTTTGTTTAATATGCAAATATGTTCTTTGAAAATAGTACTAGACTATTAAGGTATATGCATAATATAAAACTAAGTGTGAAACTTTTCGTGGAACACATGTTATAGTGTGTATCAGAGGACGGATATTTAGTTAAAACAAATCAAGAAATTTGGTGGATATTTTGGAACAATAATTTCAAAAATTGGTGGCTATATAAAAAAACATGATTTAAATTAGAAATAATACTATATTTTTATTAATTTTGTGTTTCTCAATATTTTCTAATAACATTATGTCTCCTCATTGATCAAGAATATGCGATACAATATTAAGCACATTACATGCATTTTAATGATTTAATAAATAATACTTCAAATAGTTTAGCAAGAAAAAAGTAAAAATTTAAAATAATTTTTGAATTATTCGCTTAGGATACGTATTTTTCAATTAAAAATTTCAAAATCATTAACAGTGATGCACAGCGCGTTTACGCTCGCTCTCGGCGAAAAATGACGCTCACCGCCCGCGCTCTCTTTATTGACACGATCGAGCGCTGAGCGTAAACCGAGCTTAAAAATGGAGTCTATATAAAAAATTTTGAGCCTAATTAATATAAAATTATTTTCACATATAAATAAATGAGTGTTGGGGAGAACCCGAGACAACCCTTCAAGATAAACCGAACCAAAACTTAATTAGCATAACCCTACTGGTTAACCTGCACGCAAACATATATGATAATTATTAAATTAACTCAATAATTAAAGCATAATCGAACGTTCTT
>JAQGAW010004516.1:0-10792 GCA_034698025.1 Phthiracarus crinitus | reverse complement strand
AAATGTCTTTAATTGAATTGTTATGTAATTTTGGCGGAATCATTGGTTTTTGGTTTGGTTTTTCGTTTAATGACATGATTTTAATTTTGTTTAATATATTTTATACTAGTTTTAAACAAATACAAATGTTTTTAATTAAATTCAATAATTATTTATTCTTTCCATAAATGGAAAAACTTTAAAAATTAAAATATATATCTTTATTCATTAGATATTCCTAATTATTTATATAATTATTTTGGCGGAATCATTGGTTTTGGTTTATTGTTTAATACGTCTCGATTTTTGATTATTAAATATTTTTGTTTTAAACAATTAATAAAATTATTAAATAAATTTCATAATTGAAATTTATTCGTTCAGTATATGTTTAATTTAAACGTTATAAATAATCCATTGTTTTTTATTTATAAATATTTCAGATTAACATTAAAGTATATAATAAATATTCATAAAGAATTATGTTTTTAAAATTATTTAATTTTTAATAATTTTAAAATATGTTTTATTAATAAAATTAATTCTAAATCTTAAATAAACTAATATTTTAATTTTTTAATCATTAAAAATCGTATTAATATAAATTTTATCATATTGTTGCAACCAATATTCTAATTTCCTAATTAAAATTTCAATATTTAATTTTATTCCATATGTTTTTATTAAATAAGCATAATTATATATAAAAGTCTAACTGTTTTAATAACAATACGCTTTTTATCTTTTATGTTCTAATTGTAAAGTTAATATTTATAAATTGAATAAAGATTTTTGTCTTACAAGCACTTTTTTATTAATGAGAAAAATTTTAGTTTTGATTAATTTTTGAATTTCATATTGTATTAACTGGGTTTAGTAACATTAATGGAGGTTACACCGAGATCCTGTTTATGTTTTTAAATTGTTAACTGACGTAATTCTGATAACCTAAAATTAATTTTTATTCAATTTAATAGTACTTATAAATTACTTATCATGTTAATAAAGGTGATATTGCCATATTAACCTCGATTGCGAAAAAGATTTAGTGAAAAATGTTTCGAAAATATTATTTCAAATGGTTTTAGCTGGTCTTTTTTGGTGATTAGTTCTAATTTAATTGGATAATAAAATTTTATTCAACCATGGTTTTGAAACAAACATTGAAAGATTGAAAAAGTATGTGAATTTATCGAAAATAAGGGACTGAATGTAAAACATATATGAAATCGATTAATATTTCTTGATTATATAATCAAAACTGACCCTTAAAATATTAATGAAATTCAAAATTTTCTACAACCTAAAAATTAAATATTTGCTTTATTTCCATTGATTATGGTAATTTTGTATTAGGTTTATACATAAGTTTAGTTTTATAGTTTCGCCGTTAACTAGATTATTTCAAATGATGTAAAGAATTAATAATATAAGCCAAAACAGAAAGCTTTTGAAATGTTAAAAAAGTTAATGTATTTAACACTTTATTGATGCAATATTATCCTAACGTTCAACACTAAGTTCGATATAATACATCATTAAAATATGTTTTGGAAAAAAATTGCAATAAAAGAGAAATTAATAAATCCAATTAATACAAAATTACTAAATCACGTGTTCTTTAAATAGACCTACAAATTTACATAAGTGACTAAATGTAGAAATTGAGTACTATAATTATTCTCACAAATAATTTTAGGATTAGGTTTCAAAGGCTCCATCCAGAAACCGAGCTTTAACCTCTGCCTATCAAACTAAACCACGAGCGTAAGAAAGATTTTTCTTTTTTTTGGGTCGAAAATATTAGTTTTCCAACCAATTGATATTAAAGGAATTCATTTTAAATTATATAAATTTTAACTTAATACATATGAAAAATATTTTAAATTAGGATTTTTATAAACAGAAAATTGATATAATAATATATATAAGAGATGGCTATGAATAATACACTTTAAAATTCATTATTTTTAGTACCAGTGAATACTTTATTTAAAAGTCTAATCAATATTATATGAAATGAATATTTTATTTTATGGTACAATAAGTCTAAATATTAATTTACTGCGCGTATGAATCCACATCACATGCACTATCTTTCCAACTGTAGTGCATTATGTATATTTTAACACTTCTGCAGAACATCGGAAAAAAACACTGCAGGCATTATGTGATAAAAAATTATGCGCTTTGCTCATCACGTATTATACGTCATATCCCTACACTTAAACTCTCGTAATATACAGAAAATGACAACTCAAATGGGAAAATCGCATTTAAAAGCTTTAACATCCATTTAAGGTATTATGGTATAATTGATTGCCCCGTACTTACTTTAGGTTTATTATAAATTTTTTGTTTTAATTGATTATGAAGTGAAAAAACATTGATAAAATAAGAAATAATTAATTGAGGCATATCTATAACCCCAAAAATATCACTTTTCGGGTAAACGTTTTATAAGCTCGTAATTTGTGTTTGGGTGATTTTTATCCCGTTGTTCTGCTTAAACGTTAACAAAAACATATAGTTTTAGCTTGATTTGTTTTGAAAAAAATTAATTGAAATTCAAATTCATCATAACCGACCCTACAACCCTACAAATTCCGAACTATTCCACTAATTAGATAACTCAAATCAAATCTAATTTTTAAGCTGAGTTCAACTTTATATGTGTTAACGACAAAATTTAAATTATTTTTCACCTCAGCCCATGGGACGTCCTTCCCCCAAACACATCCTTTTGATCTCTACTCTACTACTATAAGAGCTCTAAACATTGATATAGGTGTCGATGGGGTGGACAATCAGGGGAAGAGCATCGAAAAACCACGAACACACGAACAGACAAGCAAATTATGAGATTTATATATGAAGATCGAACATACATTTTCTTATATGGAACGTTAAACTTACCTATGTTTGGAATTAATAATTTAACCAAATTTTAAACAATAGATAAATTTTTATTTAATTTATTAAGTATTTTTATTTTAACTGAATTGCTTTAACTGTAAGAATAATGCATTATTATACTTAATAAAGTGTGTCCAAATACCATATATATTTGATTAATAATAATAGAACTTTGTTAATCAATTAATACATTGGTACTAAAGATTTTGACGGGTAGTTCTTCAACCCAAAACGAACCGAAATATTTTACATTTAACCCTAACTGAACCGAGAATATTAGTGAACTACCAGTATAAATATGCATTCGAATGCATTTATGCATTCGTATAAATAATGCAAACAAAATTCATGTTTACCTGAATATAAGATGTTATTTTATATCAAACAAATAGTGATTTATATGACTTATATCAGAATCTAATGATATTGAAGGAATTCATTTTAAATTATATAAATTTTAACTTAACACATGAAAAATATTTTAAATTGGGATTTTTATAAACAGAAAATCAATATAATAATATATATTAGAGATGGCTTTGAATAATACACTTTAAAATTCATTATTGTTTAGTACCAGTGAATACTATATTTTTAAGTCTAATAACTGTTGTATGAAATGAATATTTTATTTTATGGTACAATAAGTCGCGATAAATGACATGTACTGTAAAATATTAATTTACAGCGCGTATGAATCCAATTCACATACACATACATCATTGCAACTGTAGTGCATTGTGTATATAACACTTCTGCAGGACATCGGAAAAAATAACACTGCAGGCATTATGAGATAAAAAAATTTTTTTGCCTACAAACAGAGCTTTGCTCATCACGTTTTATGAGCCATATCCTTACACTTAAACTCTCATGATATACAGAAAATCACAACTCAAAGGGTAGAATCGCATTGAAAGGATTGACATCCATTTAAAGTATTATATGGTAATTGATTGCCCCGTAATTACTTTAGGGTTATTTCAAATTTTGTTTTAATTGATTATGAAGTAAAAAAACACTGATAAAATAAAAAATAATTAATTGAGGCATATCTAAAACCCCAAAAATATCACTTTTTGGGTAAATATTTCATGAGTGTGTTTGAGGCGATTTTTATCCCGTTGTTCTGCTGAAGTGTTAATAAAAACCTATAGATTAAGCTTGTATTGTTTTAAAATAAATTATTTGAAATTCAAGATCAACCTAACCGACCTTACAAATTCCGACCTATTCTATTAATCCACACCCGACCCAACTATCTAAACGACTTCGCAGTAACAGCGGCTCCCTGCTCTACCCTACCATACCGAACCCGACACAACTCCAAGATAACTATTCTAGTTGTTAATCCTTAGCAAAAAATGAGAATTTTTATCCCACTTTTTTTTAAAAAGGCGAGATTATGGATTTGACCATATCTGTCTGTCCGTCTGTCTGTTATCGTGTCCACACTAGCTCGATCATAGTACTCAGCACGTATTTTAAAATTGTTTATCTTTATTTATTAAACTGACCGCGATTTGAGTCAAACCACATACTGGTAATTAAACAACAATTAGTATAACTAGAAAACAGCATAGACTTTGTATAAAGTTTGCTATTAAAATAGAGTAGTTGAAACTTCTCACTTCGATGGTTCTTTAGCTGCAGCTACCATTCTGCGGCCAGACAGGATCAAACCCAATATCTTATATTGATCATTGTAATTAGATTGTCCATTAATAATACTAAACTCTTCGTCAGATATCTCTTTAGATAGCAATGGAGAAACAGGTTCGATTTTAATGGATCTTAAGCTGGTACTATCCTAATATCGTGAGTTAAGTCAAACCAATTATTGTTAAGTAATTATCTATCGGTATAGACCACATATCAGTATAAATAATTTTTTGCAGTTTCATATTAAAATATAATTGGTGAAAATTAAAATATAATATATAAAAAAATGTAATTAGTTTGTCGATTAATAATACTAAGTTCTTCGTCAGATATCTTTTTAGATAGCATTGGGGATACAGATATGACTTCGATGGTTCTTTAACGGCTGATACTATTATATGAATCTTAACAGTTTAAGAAATGCACAACAATGGAATACTTTATGTAAGACATTAAAACTATTATTGAAACAATAAATAAAATATTTAATTTTCTTAGATAATAAATATCGAAGTAAATTATATAGGAGTCTTATTATGTATATTTTAAATAATTTAACCATTAGTGAAAAGAAATGTATTGTTGAAGAAAAATAAATATTTTGTTTTTGTTGTTAAATATTATTACATATTTTAAACAAATTTTATCAAATATATTAAACTAATTATACCATTGAACGAAAAAGATAGAAAACATAAAGATAGAGAACGTAAGAGAAGGATAAGAAAATATTTGGAAATAAACTCGTCGAAAATGAACGTAAACGACAGAATTATCTAACTAACAAAAAATATAACGATAGGAAAACAACCAAACAACAAAGAAATACGGAATTACGAAAGCAAAGAACAGAAGATAAAGAACGTCGAGCTTATGAACAGCAAAGAGATACCGAATTACGCAGAAAGAGAAGAGAAGACGAAGAACCTCGAGCGAATGAACAGCAAAGAGATACGGAATTACGCAAACAACGCAGAGATGATGTCGAACTTCGAGCAATAGTGCAGCAAAGAAATACAGAATTACCCAGGCAAATAAGGGAAGATAAAGATCTTCTAACTAATAGAGCATCTACGAGACACTGCAATGCGCAGAAAAGTAAGACTTGATTTAAAACCTCGTAAAATAGAAAAAAAAACGATAGAATTGCAAAGAAACTTAGGCGATGTGAAATAAAAGAAAGTGTTTCATTTGAAGAACATACTTGCGATGAATTTAAATGCAAAAAATGCAGTGAATATTATACAACACAACCGCACATTTGTTTCCTTAAAAAAATTAGATCTCGAGAAACTTATAGAAGAAGACAATGTCGATAAAATAATCTCCTGTTTTGTTCTATGACCGTGTGTCCTTATTGATGTGAACGGAAAATTGCTGGTTATCATAATAAAAATAATATTAATTGTAATATATGCGGACTATTTTACCAATGCTATAAATGTCTTGGATGAGTTACCGAATATGTTAATTACATCAATAACACATTAGCGAGAACTGCAGAGCTGAACAAATAGTCGGTTCGTGTATTTGCTCATAACCTTTCAGGATTTGATGGTTGCTTCATTCTAAAGGAACTTATTCAATTAGAAATAAGAAATATTGAAACAATTCTAAGTAGTATAAAAAGTATAAATTTATTTCAAATTAAAGTTACTAATATTTAATTCGATGTTTAGGTACAAAAATTATGATAATTGATGTGGGTAACGTTCGATATCTCGATTCGTATCTTGTTTTTCATCTACCATTGATCGCTCTTCCAAAAGCATTTGGATTTACCGACAGCGTTAAAGGCTATTTTCTTCATAAGTTTAACACAATTGATAATCAAAATTTTCCCGATTGTCCTTTAAGCGATATCGATGTTGATAAAGCTTTTGGGACAAATACGATGTCAGAAACCAACGCAGAAAAATTGAGAATCTGGTACTATGAAAATCTATCTAATATATTTAGATTTTGGGATTAACTGGAGTTATATTGTCAAAACGATACGTATATATTACATGAAGCTGTCACTAGATATCAAACGCTAAATAAAAGGTTCAACAACTTGACCCATTTACACGAAATTACAAGCTCGTTTCCGTCGGATTAGAAAATTTTCGAGCACATTATTTACAGCCTGACACTATTCCAATTACTCCTCACGCTGGTTATTCGAGTAGGAGAAAGCAGTCTGCAATCGGAAAAGCGTACATCGATTATATTGAAAGAACTAAATTAATCCCGTTAGTAAGAGTATTTAGGGTCGGAATGTATTACGTTGACGGTATGAAAACCGTTCCACACACTGATAAATTGGGGAATCAATATAAAATAAAAGCTTATGGGTACGACGTATGTTATTGGCAGGGCTGTAGTGAGTGTAGTCCAAATGAAGACACTCCATAAAAACAATTAAGCAGACAGCAGAGAATAGATTATTTTAGAAAGCGTGGAATCAAATTAAGCATAAAAAAGTCTTGTAAATTTGATAATTGGTCTACCAAAATAGAGGGCCGTTACTACTATCTAAGATCGAGAAAAAACTTTTGGTTAGGTATGGCTAAAAACAATCGCTACCTTTACCCGCGTAAAGCGCTCCATTGTGGTCGAACAAATAATATAAAATTTGGCTTCACAAAAATTACAGGAATAAGTTTAAAATACAAAGATTTTACGAGTATTTACCCAACGGTACAATATCAAGAAAAGTTACCAATAAAAACACCAACAGTGTATACAGGCCAAGATCCCGAAAGAACAAACTTATACGCATTTAATGGAATTATTAATTGTAGAGTGTTACCACCCGATAAATTAAGATTTCCAGTACTTCCATACGTAAGTGACGGAAAGCTGCTATTCCCACTATGTCGAATATGTGCAGATGAGAAGAATCAAGACAGTTGCCTTCATAACGATAGTGAGCCTGAGATAGAAGGAATATTTAGTTCACCTGAGCTTTACACAAAGCTTTGGATTCCGGTTACAAAGTTAAGGCCATTTATGAAGTAAACCTAAAATGAAGAATTTTATTTTTCAGCTTTTTTTTCATAATTTAATTTTACTTTATTCAGATGATTCATTTCAAAGATATGTCCAATGATATTTTTATGGAGAACATTAGGATATGGTATAAAATAAAAACGGAAGCTTCAGATTTTCCCAATGGAATTGAAAGCTAAGAAGACAAAAGAAAATACGTTGAAGATTTTTTTCGTTACACGGGGATTCAATTAGATTATGATAATATAATTTACAATCCTGGCCTTCGATTTATCGCAAAATTAATGCTTAACACATTATGTGGAAAGCTGGCACAACGACCTAATATGCCGAAAACAAAAATTGTTAAATCATTTCGTGAGCTGTGGCAAATAATAAATGACAGTCAATACGAAATACTAGGAGAGATTGAGATAGAAGACATGATTCTCATATCTTATCGCTACAAGAATGAGTGACGCAATAAATGGAAATACCTGTTTTGCAATTGCTGCGTTTGTCACAGGCTACGCACGACAATGATTAATCGATCAAACAGAGAAAATTGAAGAATCGTTTCCGGGAGCAGTTTATTATATGGACACAGATTCCCTCTTTTATTTTCAAGAAGAAGGTTCATATGAGCCACCAACCGGTCAATATTTGGGTCAAATGACCGATAAAAAACTGACGAGTTTGGATTCGGCGCATACATAAAATCGTTCTTCACAACTGGACCAAAATCTTACTTTTATGAAGTTGAATATCGTGATTCTAAGTCAAATGAAATTAAATCAAAGATAAAATTGAAATCAAAGGGCTTATCGCAAATCTTAGCTGCTCAAAAAATTCTAAAAAGTAAAACGATGAAAAAACTCGTTTTTGCAAAGCTGAAAAATCTTCCTGTAAAACCCGCGAAAGTAAAACAGCAAATATTTAGACGATCAAAGAAATTCGATATTGAAACACGACATTACAAAAAATTTATATAACGTCAGATAAAATACGAATTATTGGTAACGATAGTGTCCCCTATGGTTATGTCGAAGACGAAACTGATTATTATTATGAGGAACTTCAAAAACAAAAACAACAGCAACAACAAATGCAAATGAAAATTTTTTAAAATGTTTTTAATTTTTATTTACTTAAAAATATCTTGATACATTTACTTGAATTTTAATTTTATCTTTCATTAAAATTTTTTTATAATCAAATGCGTAATAATCTATAAAAAAATTTTAAATCGTTTTTATCAAAATACATAAGTTTTCTTAATGGTAAAACAATCGGTTTAATTAAAGATTTGTGATAAATAATAACGCCATAAGATTGATGAACACTGTTTTTTCGCTTAACGTAATCCATTATCGAGTCGTATAATTCGACAATATTAGCCAAATGCTCCATATTTGTTGCCTTGTATTTTGTTTCATCAACAAAAATGTTTATCTCGAATGTATAAACGTCACGCGTATATTGTCTGACAACATCCATTGAGAGTATTTTCCATGCATAATCGTTTACTTTAAAATAATCTTTGAAAGTGCTTATGCATTTAGAATTTGCCATTTTATATAAAGTTTAAAATCTTACAATTATCTCTGCCCAATAGATCTCTTTATATGCTTGAATAACCCTGAGAACTGATCAAAACAAACCTTGAAATTTGTATATCCTTGAAAGTATAAAACAGGTTTAACGACATTCCTTAAAATTTATAATACTATAGTAAGATAAGAATTATGTAAAAAGTAAACGTAAAAATGTCAGATATTTGCTGTATTATTGACGCCCAAGGTCTTTGTGTTGAAGATGATTATGTTATAAGTGAACTTGCAATTACTTCAAATTTAAGTTAATCAATGTGTTTTGAGTTTGATTCAGAAATAAATGAAAACAAGTTAGCATTCGAAGACATAGTAATGAATAATTTTATCACAATGGAAATACATGGGCTTGGATATAGGCCAAAAACACAAAATTTCTTAAAGCAAAAAGATTTACAAACCCTTCTTAGATATTTATACGAAAAATTGGTTTCAAAAAATGCTCAAAACTTTGGAATAAAAAACAAAAGATTTGTTCAAATTTTGGATGAATGTAAAATTCCATACATTAAAATTTGTTCACCAGATATTAAAAGATTATCAGAATATTACAACAATGATTCTAAATGGCAGTGCAAATACCACAAGATTGATGGAGGAAATAGCGCGCTTAAATATGTTGATTTTTTAAAGAAATGGCAAAACGATTCGGAAAAAATTTTTAATTTTATTAATTCAATTTATTAAGTGACATTGTTTTTATTCTAAAATTTTTGAACTAAATAAATTACTGATGAAATCTTCAAACGCCTCTATCATTTCAAAAGCGCCTTTAACTTTAGTAATATTAAATTTTACAGTTGTGAAAACCATAAATTTTGCTCAATTTAATTTGCATAAAAGTCCTGGAAAAATTTCTGGATCAAATTTTGTATCTTCTAGTCCAAGCGATGCCAATTTAATTAAATTTATAATTGGAGTTTTGACCTTTGCGATTTCATGGCAATCATAAGTTCCAACCATATTCTATATACGAGAATCGGTAAAATTAACTTCGAAATTCAAAATTACTAATAAAATTGCCATCTTGTAAGCAGAGAGTTAAGCAGTTTTTTTGCTAATACAACCAGTTAGTACGATGCTACCATTTTCAAAGAATATTGATGTAGCCACAGGTTTATCCAATTTAAATATTAATCCTCTAAACTTGGATGGATTATATTTGAAAGATTTATTAATGGCTATAAAAGTTTCTGACAATTTTACTAAGTTTATTTCGCAATTCATTGAAACTGTTGCCGAGACGTTTACAATTTTCGGAAGCATTATTAAATTTGATACAATGTTAACAGTTGTAATGTTTAAATAATTTTGAATAAACGACTCCTTTATATAATATTTACGTTTAAAAATTTAACCTTGATTTAAAAGCCATTTGATTAAGCACACCCGCTAAAACGTACATTGCCTTGAAAGAAAAACCCATTTTAAACACCTCCTAAAAACGTTTAAAAACCCATAAAACGTTTTTTGTTTGGACAATACATGATTTCTAACGCATGCGTTGTTAATGTTATAATACGCGTATTTATATCAAAGCTGAAAAAATATTTTGTTATTAACAAGTTTTGATTTTAACAATGAACGTAATACATATTTTTGAAAAAGATGTTCTGTTAGCTTATGGCGGGTGTTCAAGCATCTCGCCTTTA
>JAQGAW010004515.1:0-10792 GCA_034698025.1 Phthiracarus crinitus | reverse complement strand
ATTTATATAATTTTTATTATGATAATAAATTTACGTTTATGACACATAATTTTGATTTCATCTTGAAAAAATTTTATTTTAAAATAGATGAGTATTGAGTTTTATTTTTAGTTTGATACCTTAAAACATTCTTAATTGAAAAATCTTTAGTTATAAAATCAAAATTGGATGTTAATTAAAAATGAGCTTAAGATATATCACTAAATTATTTAGCTTAAAATAAGATGTTTTTTATACATATTTGATTAAATATTTTTCATTTTAAATGAGTATATATATAAATTTTTTTTATTTTTTACAACATAAAATTTTTATAATAATATTCTAATTTACATTACATTTTCTCTAAAATTACACTTTTTACAAGTTATAATAATATTATCAAAATCATCTTTATCTTCAACTATGTAGGGATATATATTTGGAAAATTATTATTACAATTATAGCTATGAAATTTTAAGACAAAATCTATTTTATTCAATAAAACTTTTTTTGATAACTAGGTTTTAATCTTTTGGCCGCACCTGCAGATATAATAGTTGTTTAGTTTGTTCAACAAATGTTGTCGACAGAATACACATATAATTTTCCGATGTATAAAAGCCATGTATTGAAAAGCTGAAGATACCCGTTCTTCATCCTTTGTAATTTCATCTATTAAAATATTTTATTATTAAAAATTTAAACATAGTTAATATTTACTAAAATTACCTGACCAAAACGTTGTGACTTTACTTATTTCATCATTTATTTCTCTTGTAAACTCTTCAACCAAGTTTTGGTCCAAAGTTTCTAAAAGCTGGTTATATTAAATAGATTTCCAAACCTGTAGTAAAACATCTAGTTCAAGAATTTTATCAAATTCTTTAGTTATTTCATGAAAACATAACCCTTCGAAATACTTAAAATAATCATATTTAAGACTTCTATATAATGCCATTTTAACAATAAATGAAAACATTTTGAAGTTATATACTATTTATAAAGAAGAAATTGTGCTATTTAATGCAATAGTAAACAAATTAAATAATATATTTAAGTTAAATTAGACTTTATTAATATAATTATTTATTTAGGTTAAAATAATTAGATAAAATTAATATACTTAAGAAATTAAATTAAGTAATTATATATAAAATCATAGTCAATTAATATAAAGTTTTAAGTAAATTACTTAAAAATTATTTTATGAAATTAGTTTAACCTAATAAATAATTATATATAATTATAATAAATAAGGTCTTATTTGAAAATAATATCTAATTATTTATTAAGTTTATTAAATTTAAACAAAGTAATTAAACTAATTAACTTAAAATAGGTCAAAAATTTTATATAAATTCTTACACAAACAAGTTTTACTTAAACTTTTTAGAACAAAATTTGTTTAACAGTAACTAGACAATACTAAAATATTTAAAGTAATCATGCCTAGAAAAAATGTAAGTAAAGTAGAACACTATTTAGATTCTGAAGCAAAATGCATTGATTATACAACAGAGTTCGCAAGAAAGTGAGGATGATTTAGCATCAGTTGAATCAGTAGAATTAAGAAAGAAAAAGGTTTTTAAGAAAAATAAAAAATTCATTAAAAAAAGTCAAGGTAATTATTATTATTTATTAGGTTAATTTTTAAGTTTCTTTTTCTAATTTTAGAATTCGATTTGGTTTTAAAAATTCCAAAAGAAAATTATGAAATAACAAATAATGTTCAACTTGGCAATAGAGATTGTCTTGGATTTCTAAACAACATTATTGTACTTTTCAAAATTTATAAAAATAATAATGATGATAAATATCACGAAAGTAAATTCAGGTATGAAATTAATACCTAATTTGCTAGAGGCATTTAAATACTTTGAAGAATTAACTTCAGATAAAATTAAAAAAAGGAAAAAACAAAAAAAAATAAAATAAAATATTAAATAAAATAAAAATAAAATATTTAATATAAAAATAATTAATTTTAATTTAATTAAAGTTTATAACAATATATATTTTAATATTATTTATGTTTAAAGTGTTTTATAATTGTGGAATTCAACATTATGTATATTTTATTTTATTTAAATTTAATAAAATATATTTAAAAGATAAAATAAAATAATTTTTATTATAAAATAAAATATGAAAAATTTTAAACTATTTAATTATTACTAGTAATTCCCATTCGCTTTTGCACATATTTCTTTAGGAAATATTAAACTTTTAGGTATCTCATTCGCTAGCATACATCACTTTTATTTCAATAACCCATTCATGGCTATCATAACCCGTTTAAAATTTTTTATTCTTTAATATAACAATTCTTAATCGGAAATGTTTCAGTTATTTAAAAATAGATTAGAATTAAAATAACTTACTATAAGTGCATATATACTTCGGTTCAATTGCAATACTTATTTCATTATTTTCATCGGAATCGTTAACAATATTTTCTGATGACAATTTCTTAATAAACTTAAAATAAGATATGTATCCAATCGCTAGTAATATAGATAATAACACAGTTATAACTGCAACTATTAAATAAATATTTGTTGTTTCATTTGATTTTGGTACGATTCGATTTTTTTCAATTAAATTAATATAAGCGGGTCTATAAAAAAATAATTATATTAATTTATATTTGTGTTGTTTTATTAATTTACAATTACATGAAATGAATGCTTCCAAATCTAATTTCGACCAAATAATTCTGGTTTAATTTAATACTTGTATTATTTTCCACTTCACAATATATATTTTCAAAATTTTTATTCCGATCTTTCAAAAGATTGCATTTGAATTTATAGCCAATAATAATCTCAAAATTATAAAAAGGCATCAAATTACTTCCCGATATGAATAGAATTCTACTTTCTTGAACTATTCTTATATTATTAACTTCATTGAAACGTTGAAAGACCGGATCGGGATAATAGAATAATGTTATTTGACTAGTATTAAAATATTGTTGTCCATCCATAATAAAAACAACATATGATTTAATTGGATTTGTGATATTAGTTAAAACAAACGAATCATCAAGAGATGGTGTCAAACATGTCATCGTTTCACCAGTATTATCAACATTGCAGTTAGTTATTAATCTAATCTCATCTCTAGTTTTCTTATTTGTTAAAATAATAGCCATTTTAGGATAAGCAACAGAATTCAAATATTGACCGTCAATTGTGATATTAGTGTTACCACTTTTTATTGTATAATTAGGTTTTATTCCAATTAAATGTGGAATTGGTGTATATTCGAAATATTCAAACCATTCATTGTTGTACTTGTTTTTCGTATTTTTGTTTGGTTTTGTGTAATTATTAACAATTATTACATCATAATAGTTATTATATCCATTAAACAATTTAACGCTATAATCAAATGTATTAATTAAATGAGATCTGCGACCACTTAAACATGTCAAATATGTTCCGTTATTTTCAATATAAATAAGTAATAAAACTTTTATATTAAGAATTTGTATTTAAAAAAAATTTTTGTGCATTGTTTTAAAACTTATAAAAAATAAATTTTGTCACTAATTCCTAAAATAAATTTTCCGATAACAAACACAAGACTTAAATTCGAAAAAAATAGAAAATTTTCGTTATTTCTATCAAATTAATAGCCAAATATTGGCCATAAACTTATATTTCTCATATTATATAATTTTATTAATAAACAAGAAATAGTATAGACAATATTTTTGTAGATTAAGTATTTTTGCCATTTTATTTATTGTTTTTATTGTTGACCAAATATTTTTTATTTTCATTTTAAGCAGATTAAATTAAATTGTTTAGCCGAAACACATACATAGACAGACAGATTGACTGTCTGATAGACTTGATTTTACTTTGGCTTTAATTTCAAAAAGAAAAAGTAAATCAATTTTTGTTTTACTTTTCATTTTAAAAATTTTAATTTCAATTATATTTTGCTTTTTCTATTTAAAATTTTATTATTTCAATTGATTCAAAATTATTTTTTCTTTTAATTTATTTTTAATTTCAATTGTATTTTTTGATATAGGCAAATTCACAGAGATTTGCAAATAATTTTGATCTGAACTCTAGTACTTCCGAGTTTGGATAAATATTGATTATAATCATAGTCCGAATTTTTTTGGGCATGACCTAATATTTAGGGCTTCCAAACTATGGGTCGCGACACAAAATATTGTCGGTGAGAGAAAAAATTTGCGTCGCAAGAATTTTTAAAATTAACATTTCCATAGGTTATCAAACATAAAGTTGTTTATTAATTATTTATTTATCCAGATTTTTGCATTTGGTAGAAATTAAAGATATAGATAGGATGTGACTTATTTACAATGCTATAACAATATATTGAGTAGTGATACAATAAGCTCAAACTTAATGCAAATCTTAAATAACCTTTCCAAGCTTGTAGTTCAACCTATTAGCTCATACTCTTGTGAGATTAAGCTCAAGATTTTTCTTTTGATGCAGAGTTTTATGTGCAGATATTTATAATATTAGCTTATTTGATGAAAATTAAATTTTAAAATTTGATTAAACTGAAAATTTTTAAACTTTAATTTATAAGCAAGCTTAATGCTCAAATCTCTAGCTCAAAACTTTAAAGTTAGCTAACGCTCAATTAGCTAATATTTTGAGTTTAGAAAATTAATCACAAGCTCAATGCAACCCCGATTTTGAGCTATGCTCAACTAGTTTACCATCAAGCTGTGAATAAATAAGCTTATTCTCACCATTAATATTGAGAAATTATGTGCAAAGAATTTCTTATTTTTCCAAAAAGAAATAAATATGTGTCGTAAAGAAATTTTTTGGATATTTTGTGTAACGTAAGGACAAATAATGAAAACCACTTATTGAAATCACCCTAACTTTCACTTTTATACTTCAGAGCCTTAATTTTCCCTAATATTCAATATATGGCTACAAATGGCATTAATATTTTACTTTTCCGCTCAATTTCTAATATTTGTTCATAAAAACTGTTTGATTAAAAATATTGGTAAAATAAAATTATTCGCATCATTTTAAAGCGAAATCATTAAACTATAAAGTAGGACTCGATGCTATAAATCAATATAATAAACATTAGAATAATAATCTACCCTTAATACCCAATATTTAGCCATTTGTGACCTAAATATTTTACTTGAAAGTTCACATTTTAACCTAATAATCTTTAATACGATTATGTTCAGAAAATACCTTTTAATTCTCTCTAAATGATGCAATAATATCTTACAAAATAAAATAGATTCACAGAATATATATATACAGCGGTTTCATAATGTACTCGTACTGATTCTGAAACTACTCGAACGCATTCAGTAACAACTCGTACGCTTTCAGTAACTATAAGTACAAACCAGTTGACCGATGCATTGGACTATAGTAATAAATGGTTGAAGCGTTATTGAATTGACCTCAAAAATGTTGTACGCACAGAACGTATAGTTTCAGAAACAGTACGAGTACATTATGAAACCGCTGTAATTTTTATGCCCTAATTTTTACCTTAATTTCTACTTTATTATACCCTTTTAATTATATGCCATAATATTTAAAATTTTGGCCCTAATAATCATGTCTATAAGTTATAAATTGCAATAAATAATTTTCTAATTGAGATAAAATTAAACTAAATCCACGTTAGAGATAATAAAGTTTATTGAAAACTCATTTTTACTTCTGACAAAGTTATTAAAATATATGATTTTCTAAAATTATTATATTTAAATGATAATTATTAAGTCCATAAAATAAAGTAATATAAATAAGAAACAAAAAAGTATAGCAATAAAAAATTGAATGATTATATTTAACAAACTTCATTGCAATTTACTCCACCCAACAATATATTATGTCTATATGATCCAAGATTTAAATTGTGACCAAACAGCGTAACATTTGTTCCACCATAATATGGACCAAAAGAGGGATTAACACCATATAATTTTACATCCGAAGCAAAGTTTTGAACATAAAAGCCTGAAATAATTAGAGTTATTATAATAGGACTCATTGTAAATAGAATAATGTGTATTAACAAATTGTAATTTAGTTGAAGTATTTTAATCTATATTATAAAATGATTTTCAAATTTAAAAATGACTAGACTTGAAAAATAAATCGGAATATGATTTGATTGCAATGGTATTTATATTAACATAAACTAAATTATACTATTAAGAGATACAGAAAAATATTCTAAATATTAAATAATAAATCATGTAAATCAATGAACACGTATTTATCATTTAATATACAATTATTTTACACATTTTAGCATAATATTAAACATACATTAAGCTTTGTGTAATTATTATTTATTAATTCATTTATTATACTATTTTTGTATTTTGTATATTTTTAGTATGCATTGGAATGCTATTATGATAGGCATAGACATCACATAATTACACTTTTTGTCACAATTATACTCATATTTCTGTTTTTAGCAATAGAAATGATTTTATGTCTATTTTATCTAAAATTATTTACGTTTCAAATTTAACATTATTTTATTATCTCGTAGGAAACAACAAATGAATGTTTTTCAATAAGCAAAAAATGTAAAAATTTTTAATCAGATTTTTTGCCGTTTTTTCAATTAATTGACATAAATCTTATTTTAAACGGTGCTTACATGAGGAAGAATTTTTTAATATTATTGATGTTTTAATTTTCAACTTTTAAATCTATAATACTTATGCATATGAAAATTTTTGAATTATATTGCTTTCTATTGAAATTTAATTTAAATTACATTTCATGTTTTATTTTTTTCGATTCACAAAACTTACAAAAATTGTTTGTGTTAATATTTAGGGATCGGAAATTTCGGTCAGAAAAATGTATAAATTCGGTCGGTTTTCGTTTGGAATTTTTGTCTAATTTCGGTTAACATTTCGGTCGAAGTTTTTACCTTAAAATATGTTGTAAATTATAATATTATACATATAGATGTTTTTATGAGTAAATCATAGTATAAAATTAGTAATATTTTCGTTTAAAAAACAAATTTGAATTTTCAGGCTATTTAAATTACTGTAGTTATCTGAAAATATTGACACTAATTTTCTAGAGATGCAAGTTTTAGGCAGACTAATCTTATTTAGCCTAAGCCTACAGCCTATCATTTTTTCAGGAGCCTAAGCCTAAAGCCTATAAGAAAAATAGGCTGAATAACCTGTAGGATGTATTACGTAATGATTTTAAAATCGTAAAGCATAGTAAAATAGAGAAAAGCATTCTAGTTTCATATTTTAGTATTACGCATCCGTTTGAAATATATTTTTTAGTAAATATGATCATTTATTATAAATACATATTAAAAATTAAATTTTTGCCAATAATAAAAATTGTTTAGAATTAATGTTTTGTTTCAAGCCTACAGCCTAAGCCTAAGGTTATGTGAAAATAGGCAGGCCTAAGCCTACAAATTATTTTGGAGACTAAGCCTACAGCCTACTACCTGTTCTAACCTGTCAGCCTAAAGCTTACCGACTAGGCTTAGGCTCAGCCTATATTTTCATCTCTATAAGTTTCTACCCCAATTTATATCAAGTTTTTCTTATCAATATAAATGTGTTTACTTCATATTTTTAATAATTCCTTATGTTTTCACCAATAGATATTTAACATGCACTTAATTTATATATTTTTTTGATATTATCTTTTCAAAAATTATATTAATAACGTGATATTTATTCAAAAACACATAACTTAATCGAATTTTATGAAATCCGGTCTCAAATATCAAATTTCGGTTTTTCGGATAGAAACCCTAAAGTTCGGTTTTTTCGGTTGAAAAATTTGACTTTTAAACTAGTTATTATTAATCAATTAATGATAATAATAACCTTAACTGAAATTTAACCTAAGAAAAACTTTTTGTTTAAAACCGAAATATCCGATCCCTATTGATATTACTTAAATAATACATTGGTAGAGTAGACCAGTAAATTTATATTTTGCTTTTTCCTTCATTGGTATTAATCAAATTTTTGACAGTATTGTTCTTTTGATAAATAGACTAAGCTTTCTTTCTATTTACACAAAATAAAAAATCGTGAAAATTCTGTGTTAAATAGCAAAGTTTGAAATATTTGAAATGAGATTAAAATAAAAATTAGAGATTTTGTTTCAGTAATGAGTCCATGTTCTCCGTACTCAAATACTATAAAGAATTAATATTATTGATTAAATATTTATTTAAAATATTTAAAAATCTTAATAAATATTATAAAACTAGAGTAAGTACTGTTTAAAACATTTAATTATGAATTCATGTTTTGTTTGGTAAACTGGAATTTTTTATTTGATCACTTTATACGTTTACTCTTACACTATCAGAGCTCATAGAAAAATATGTCAAATTTTTAGTAAATGCCTAAGTTTTAATGCTTACTTTAAAAAAACTACTATTTCATATAGTGTTGATGGCTTAGAGCTTTCTAGCTTCAAGATCCTGATCTATAACACGAACTTTGGCAAACGTCCTGAATTTTTAAAGAGGCTCGGGTTGGATGTATTAAGATTTCAGAACTTGAACCTTAAGTTTGAGGATAGGGTTCTTGAGCCTTTATATCTAGACTTAGGGATAGACTGACCGGATATTTTTTTGAATAATAGTATTTTATCCGTAGCGATCTAAATGTTAGTTTCTAAGTTATAGATTATCCCAAAAAAAATCACGATACGTTTTATTCATTAACGGAACCAGATAGATATATGCTCTTATTGTATTAAATGTTCTAGAGATTGAAATCTTTAATTTGATTAAAGAAGTTTTTAAAAATATCTAACGACTCAAAAGATATAGCTCCGTGATTTTTCGTGAAAAAACGCTAAAATGCGATATTCTTTCTCTAACTACTTGTCTCTAGTATTTTAGTTTACCAAAGGTCTCACCTCTTTTTCGCATGTACTTCAGGAGTTATAGTAGTAATGGATAAATAGTAAATGGATTACAGTCAATATGGCTGAATAGAAGGTATACACTATCATAGACATTAATAGTGAAGCCGTACATAAGTATTATAGGAATAGCAAACCACACAGAAAACTACACTTTCATCCGACAATATTTATGTAATACTACTTTTATCATGAGCTGGCGGATATTGAAATTTCTTTTTAACGCAACGTTTACAAAAAAGTCCAAATTTTTTTTACAAAAAGATTTCCAAACCTATTTTTGGGTATTTCTGTTTAGTCAGCTTTTTATGTCAACTTTTGAGTTAAAAAAGTCGAAGAAACAGTTACAAAAATAATGTAAAATGGTTTTCTTAAATAAAAATCTTTTCAAAGTCTTTGATGAAGAAAATCGCCATTTTTTTGTGTGGATGATAAAATTCTTTGAGGTAAAAGTCAGTTGATTACCCGCCTGTAATAAAAAAAAGTCGTATAGCTTTATAATTTACGGAAATTTTTCAGATAAAAAGTTCATTTTTAAAAAAATTGTATATTTTCTATCCTTTACTATTTTTCTGGAAATTATTTATGTAATAACATTTGCACAATAGTTCTTATTTGAAATAAATTATTCAATCTCATATCTATTCAATTTTTATTTTAAAATGCTTAAGAAGATAATTACGATTATTGACTAAATATTCATTCGTTCAACAGAAAGATTTTCTTAATAAATAATTTACTTATACAAATAATTTTCAGCTCAATATTTTCCCATAATATTTCTCTATAGTAAGCTATACGTTATATAAACTTACGTATAATTCTTTATTGTTCACATAAAGCGCTATTTTATGTTTTTGACGGTGTTTTGCAAAATCATACGACATTCGTAAGTTAATTAATTTGATGAGTATTATGAATAAAACTTTATCATTGACACTGAGTTGAAAATTATGGAGTAAATAATGAAATTTAATATTTTTATATTTTTTTAATTAACATACTTAAAAAATCTGTTTTCTTAAATTAAATTTCTTTAATTTTGATTATTTAAACTTAAAAACATAAATTTAAACAAATTGATAAAATGGACAAATTTTGTGTAAATATAATTTTATGTAAGTAGAATTAATTAACTAATTTTTATTAAAAATGACATTATTTTATTTTAATTATTGTATTTCTTTATTTAATGTTACTTACATTAATATAAAAAAATTTAAAACGAATTTAAAACGGCGAATATATTGATTCAAATGCTTATCTCATATTATTAAACCATTCTCTGTGTTGTTTTTTTTATTTATTTTTAGTTAATTAACTGAAATTTATATAAATATTTTCACTTTCTTTATCCAAACATTTTCTATAAAACTGTTAAAAAACTGCTACGTATGAATATTATTTTAAAACATCCCTTTTTATAAAATTTATTTATTGATAAACGAATAAATTGATAATTTATTAATGAGAAATTATATGTTAAAATTTTATCGGATAATGACGAACAATAATGCGTAGCAATAAATAATTCAAATAATAGTTACTAGTGATAAAAGCTGAAGCTGATGGAGCTGAGCTAGCTTAAGCTCAAGCTGAAATTCAACTCGTGTTTTTAAAGTTTGAGAGCTGCAGCTCAGCTCACATCTGTTCAGCTCCAGCCCAGATCAGCTTTCAGATCAAGCTCGGCATAACGAGTTTTTTGAGCTGACTTTTGAATTATGGTTAAAGTATTTTTTGTTTCATGTTGCAATATGCATATAAAATATTATTCAAAATTCAAAATCGATTGAATAATGAAATTATTCATTTAATATTGTGATATTGAGTCATTATAATATTATTGTAATGTTTAGAAAAAATATTAAATAAGTAT
>JAQGAW010004514.1:0-10794 GCA_034698025.1 Phthiracarus crinitus | reverse complement strand
GCACTTTATTATTAACGCGACATTTCTTTCCGTTCGCCACATCGCGTAATAAAGCCTGTCTTATAAAACCATCGGTGCGTTGAGCGACGAGATCGCAACCAATATAAATACCCCAATGATTAAAGTTTTCCGTTTTAAATTCTATTATATCAGTTATCTGTTTGTTGAAGAAACAAAAATACAAAAATAATGAATTATCTTTGCATTTATTTATTATTTTGTGATTTCTGTTTATACTTGCAGTCCCATTGTCTCAGTTTGTGATTTTAACAGCTCATCTGCGGACATGAATTCCTCCACATTCTCATTAAGCCTATAATTAACCATTGCCTGCACTATTTGACTGCTCGAGTTCGAACTTGCCGTTGAAAACTTTTTAACTCTCATTAATATTATTATTTAATTATTTAACCTTTTGTTATTAAAGAAATATCGTATTATTTGAGTAAAGTTGTAATTATAACTGAAATAACTGTAAATGCATTGTTATTTATATATCTTTTATGAGACTTTGTCGCTTACACCTCTTATATATGTCAGAATAATAAATACGTATTTATTGTATTTTATGTTAACTTCAAGTGAAAAAATACCTTTTTCACTATTATGGAAAATTTTCTTATCTATAATGCCTGTGATTAATATGAGTGATTAAGAACACAAGGTTATAATTCTATAAGTGGTTCGGTTTTTATTCTTGCAAAATGTTTGAACTATAGATATAACCTTAAAAAATTTAATATAATTAATATTATTAAAGCAAAATTAATAGCTTGCTTTAATAATATTAATTATATTAAATTTTTTTAATTAAATCTATAAATATATGAAAATCGGACAAGGGCTTTCAAAATTAAAATTTTCGGTTTTATGTTAGGATAGCGCTTGTATTTGTCGGGCTTAGATCATGCGCTGGCCTTAAATTTTTTACGATTTGTCTTCTGTATTATCAATTTTTTGATAAATAATAATAGAGAATATATTTTTACGAAACACTAATGTGTTAAAAAATGAAAGCATAATAAAATTATATTATAGATACAATAAGATAAATGATTACGCCTCCTTTAACTAAAGGTGTTGACGGGCTAAAATGTTTCCAAATTAATCAATATAATGATTATATTGCAAAAACAAGATAAATAAATTAAAGGATTACCAAATTGTTCGGTTAAATTGGAATTAACCACGAAATTAACCCAATTATTTAGACTTAAGATAAGACATTGATGTTAAAAGTGACCAGTGATTTTGCATTTTAAAATTATGCTTAAGTATAAGAAATATTTGATGGATAATAGATGAAAATACAAAAAAAAGTTCTCGTTTTTAAAGTTAAATAGTGCTTTTGTTCATTATTATGTGAGTATCACTATCTTTAAGATAACCGTTGGGTTATTTACATTCGATATTACAAAACAATGTGTAACTGTAAAAATTTATTAAAAACCCTTTTATAAAAGTTGAAGAGATCTTATTCAATATTCAATATTCAATATTCAAAGCGTTTAAAATAAACAAAACTGCATTCGAATAAATTTATTTTAATTATATTTAAAAGTCTTTATAATTATCCATAGATAAAATATAGTATATTTCATTCATTTCTATTAAACTACTTTATACTGTTTCCAATTAAAATGTCAATCGTAATCGATGTAATCAAAAACCAATTCCGAGATTTACTCAATTTATTAACCATCGAAAATCCTGGGCCTTATATTACAGCCGATGAAATGTTGAAAACTATACAAGTGGGAGATCTCATCCAATTTCGGCGCACCGGTTATATCCATTGGGGTATGTATTGCGATAATGAATCGATAATACACTTTATTAATACAAAAGAAGTGGGTATATTGCCGAGACCTGTCACATCAAATGAAAGCACCGAATCAGCGGATAATAATAACATTGAAGCAAATACAACGAACAGAGTAGAGAAAGATATCGAAAACAGTCCGTCAACAGAGAACGCTGAATCAAATGAAAATAATAGCGAACAGACAACCAAAGCTGAGCCAAAGATAAATGAGAAAAAAGATAAGAAAAAGCAGAAAAAAGTTCTAATAGGGATCGTGGAGATGAAGAAATTAGTGGAAGAGGCGTACGGCGATATGTGTCGGGTTAACAATCGCGAAAAGATGGCCGAAAGATGGGCTAAAAGAGAACCGAAAAACTTTGTTGACAGGTCTCCAGAAGAGGCCGTAAAAGAAGCCAGAATAATGTTGTGGTGTGAAATCGAATATGATCTGAAGCATCAGAACTGCGAACACATCTGTACGCTATGGAAGTATAACATCTCACACAGCGATCAAATAAATCAAGCGTATAACGCGGCCAAAGCAGCGGCAGCGACAGCAGCGTTGGCGGGAGGAGCGGCTGCAGGAGGAGTGGCGGCAGAAATGGCAGCTGAAGAAGCGAGACAGAAGAAAGAGGAAACCGAACAGAAAGCGCGAGACGAAGCAAATAAATTTATGCCGAGATTTCCTTAATTAATTCTATAAATTTTAATCTCATTTGTTATCAAATTATTAAATCGAAATCTTATATATAATGAATACTTAATATACAGTAGTTATTTGATTAAATCTAAATAAAATTTAGAGATTTATTTAAAAATGAAATCGAATTCTATTCCAAAACCAACTTATATTTTGGAACGAATTGGTTCTAAAAATTATGTTTTTTACAATTTATTTTTCAAATCATATTTAATTAAATCATGTGTTGTGTTATTTACATTAATTTGGTTATTACTATATCATATTCGCTTATCTTAAATATTATTCGTATAAACATATCACGTATCACGTGATTGTAGAGTGTTTTTCATATTCCATAACAATAATAAACACATATCTAGAAGTAAAGGATTTATTGTCACTTGTTATCGAATATAATAGACTTACTGTAATAATGCAAAACACAAAACAAATAAAACGGCATATAAGGTATGCATATCTAAAAAAATTATTTAGAAATCAGTTCTCGACATTTGATAGCAAATGCAATTTTTATTGTTTTATTATTTATCTTTGTTCGAATAAAAAATCAAAGTTTTTCTATTTCACAATTTCAGTGTAGCATATAATTCGATAATTAAAAATTAATATAAGGGTTAAAAATTTTCAAGTATAATATAGTTTTTAGATAATTGATGCAACAATTCACATTCATAATTTTTTCAAATTCACAACTATCGTATACAATACCGGACAGAATACTATTGATATAAGCAGTTATCATAATCAATAATTTGATAAATATTTTTTAGCGGTTTAGTCGTTAACGTTAGCTTTAAAGCATAGTTACCCAGACTCGAAAGCTCTAGGGGGGTCAGATCCAGAAAATCTCAATTTTTATGTAGGGGGTCAAAACTCATCGCATTTCAACAACAATTTTTTGGCCTTCCAACCAAAATTTTTTTCCAAACATTTTTTTTCCTAAATTTTGTTCTCAACAAAGGACTAAACCACGCGCCCTCACAAAACTCGACGAATAAAAACGATAAATTTTTGGAATTTTAGCCAAAATTTAAAGGGGTCACAAAAACTCATCGGTTTTGATGGACAATTTTTTTACATTTGACAAAAGATTTTTCAAAATTTTCAAATTTTTCTCATACTAAAATTTTTCCAACTTTTGGGTGGGGGGTCAACGTTTCCAAAATTCTAGGGGAGAGGTCAACCCTAGGCAAGCACTCCCTTCTGGGTAACTATGCTTTAAAGTCTTGCTGCGACTAATTCTCACATTAATTTTTCAAAAACAAAATATTTATTTAGAAATTAATTTATTTTACTATTTCTTCCAAACTATTACATAATTAAACTGTATTGTAGAATATTAATTAATCGTTTTTTCAATTGTAAATAACGCTATAAAAAGGGTTTGTTATTGTTTTCAGAAATATACACACGTTTATCGTATAAAAAATTTTATTGTAGTTTTATTTTTAGAGTAATTTCTATTATAGAGTTTAATGTTCAGAAAAATTAAATAAACAATAATAATTATATAGTTTTTGTTAGAAAAATATAGACGCATTGTTTCATAAAATTCTTGGAAATTTATTTTCACATTTTACTTAAATACCTTGTTTTGCTTTACAAAAAATTCAGTATTTTACTAAACACAAAACTAAGCAGAAGAAAATTTATTGTTAACAAGAAAAATGTATTTAATTTTTCATAAGACGTTTAATACGCTTTTCATTATTATAATTATTTATTTGCAACAATTATACGGCAGTCCACTACTACTTAATTCGAAAGTTAAACTATTTCCATCTGACAACGGTATGTATAAATAGTTATCCAAATAAATTTTAATTAAAAAATATTTATCAATATATTTCTTTTCAACTATATAACAATATTTATGCCTATTAATTGTTAAACATTTATCATAATAAATAGCGTTTTACAATATTTTTTAGAATTAAATATTAAATTTTATAATTTAATAATTTAATAAAGTTTATTTTAATTTTTTCGTTTAAAACTAAAATTTACATGCTTTGATATTTTTTATTGAAGAGCTTTTATTTAATGTCTGAGCCCGTGAAAGCTCATTAAAATGTTTTGGGTCTCGAAAAGGCCCGTATATAGGCTGACCAGAACGTCCATTTTGCACTGGATTGTCCAGTTTTATGTTACCTATCCAGTGCTAATCAAGTGCAAATAATGAACAATTAAATGCATTATTTATGTGTCCAGTTTAAAATCCAGTTCATATTTGTGCAATTATTAGAAAAATCCAGTTTTTACTCAAAAAAGTCTGGTCAGTCTACCCCTATAATCGCTGGCCCGATAGAAACTCTAAGCAATATTGAGTTTACAGTTAATGTGCTAAATTCGCTTTAGTAAATGTTTGAAAGTTATAAGAATGAATTTAAAATCGATCCTATAATTACCCAAAAAATATGTTTATAATAAAAATACAATATATCGTTTAATAAATGCACTTTAATTAAACTTTACATTTGCAATAATTAATCTATTAATTACCTGTTTTTGGAAACTAAAAATTTATGACTTTATTTACAATTATTTTATAAATATCAGATCATAAATGCATGTTTTTGTTTCAGTTGGCAATCTTTGTTTATATAACTGTCTGGAAATGTTGTAAACAAATTAAATCATATAAAGATATTTTATCAGCAAATAAATAAAATTCCTCGGAATCCAAATGTTTATTTAACCTTCTGGTGAAGAAATTGTCTTAACCTTGTTTTGTATAGAGTTTATAATTATGAAAGCAATACATTTGATTTGATTTAATTTTATTCTCCATTAATTTGTCCCAAAAATAGAAATATATAATAAAATTATTAATAAAACCATTCATGAAAAGAACTAAATGGATTTCTTCTGATTTTAATATTAATATTATTTATCTGGTTTTTGGTGTCAATTTGGTTTTTATTAACATCTTAGTGCAATGAGTATTTCTAAAACATTTTAACTATTACTATAAATTGGTAACGTTTATTGGGGATTATTATGTTATATCAAGAATAGTAATCAATAAATTAGAATATTACTATTATACCTATAGAGGCTTAAAATGGAACTGTACTATAGTTAAAATACAATTTAATTTGTCAAAAATTAATTTTATTAAATCATGAAAACATTTTTAGACGAATTAAAGCCAGAATATTGGAACCGAATCGGCGAACAAACGCTACAAAGAGCGCAAAACCAACCGATCATAAACACTAAAGCGAAAAACGTAATCTTATTCCTCGGCGATGGTATGAGTGTCGCCACACTAACCGCAGCGAGAATACTGAAGGGACAATTGGCTAATAAATCTGGTGAAGAGTCTAACCTATCTTTCGAAAACTTTCCTCATGTATCGCTCGTTAAGGTAAATACGAATTATATTTAACGTGACTGAGAGTTATATATTACATAGACGTATAACGTTGACAAACAAGTGCCGGATTCAGCGGGAACTGGAACTGCATTCATGTGTGGCGTTAAAACAAATATGGGAGTAATAGGTTTAAACGCGAATATTAAGACAACCGAAACAAACTGCACATTCATTAAAGAAAATATTGTCCAATCAGTGTTAATGAGTGCAATCGAAGCGGGAATGAGTGCTGGAGTTGTGACCACAACGCGCATAACTCACGCCACACCAGCCGCTGGTTATGCGCACATAGCGTATAGAGATTGGGAGTCATCAGTACCATCATCTGTGTTCGGCGGCTGCAAAGACATAGCTCTCCAACTCATTGAAGATAAGCCTGGCATTGATTTAAGCGTTATATTAGGCGGTGGCAGACGACACTTCATTCCCACAAATCAACTCGATTTCAATGGTATTAATTATGGTTTACGTGCTGATGGCAGAAATTTGATTACGCAATGGTTGGAACAGAAACGGAATATTACTGGATTAACATCTAGTGATTACGCATTCGTTAATTCAACCGCAGGTTTAGATAACATAAATTATGAGCAAATTAAGTATTTGTTCGGTCTGTTTAATTATGATCATATGAACTACGAGTCAAATAGAAATACTAAGCCGAATGGTGAGCCATCTATAAAGGAAATGACTATTGCGGCGATAAAGGTATTGCAGAAGAATAGAAATGGATTCGTTCTTTTAGTAGAGGGCGGACGCATAGATCACGCACATCACGATAATTATGGCGCACATTCGCTATACGAGACATTAGCTTTTGAACAGGCGATTCAATCAGCTATGGATTTGTTGCCTGAAAACGAGACCACTATTATCGTGACTGGAGATCACGCGCACAGTTTCACTATAAATGGTTATCCGAATAGAGGAGCGAATATTTTCAATGTGGCAGAGATTGATAGTCACGGCATACCGTATACTACATTACTGTATGGAAATGGGCCGGGATTTGTACCGCACCCGAGACCTGATCCAAGCTCTGTTGACACTGGTATGAGATTATATCGATTTCTGTTGCTTAAAATTATATGAAAATACTTATTGTTAATTAGGAAGTCTTGATTATCGACAACACTCTTCTGTTTATATTACCTCATCAGCACATTCTGGTGAAGATGTTGGTAATCAATGCAATTAATTTGTTTTTTATTAAAACTTTCAATCTATTAATTCTTATTTTTTTGTTTATATGATTAAAGCTGTTCACAGTAGAGGTCCGATGTCTCATTTATTTCAAGGAACACAAGAGCAGTCATATGTGGCGCACGTTATCTCATATGCCTCATGTATCGGTAATTATCAGTACGAAACGCATTGCACAGCCGATAACAGTTCCGCGTCCACTGTTTCCATATCCGCCGTGTTTTATATTATATCCGGTTTATTATATTGTATTAATTTGTTTTAACATGTTTTTAATATTTTGGTTTCTAATATTGGAATTAATAATTTTTTATTATATTAAATTAATTTTTAACTTTTTTTTATTTTTGGTTAATAAAACAATGATTCAGTGACACAATCTTAACTTGCTTTTTATAATAATACTATAAGCGAATAGTTTTACATCCACTAATTTGTTCGCTTCCATATTCTAACCGCTTTATTACGAGGTCTATGGGTTTGGTTTTAATGGTTTAAAATGGTTTTGTCTGATTTGGTTTCTATTTTTTTAAAATGGTTTGGTTTGGTTTAAACATTTTATGGGAAAAACCATTAAACCATTTCAAACCAATAAAGAGTTTTTTAACATTTTTAATAATTATTGAATTTAAAATAATCGAAAATATTATATTTTTTTTTATAAAAATTCAAATATTTTAAAAAATATGCTTTAAAATGTTTTATTAATGTAATAATATAAGTATTATCGTTCAAACTTTTAAAAATTTTATTTATAAAATTACATTATTATGTAATATTAGCATAACTTAAATGTTAATGGTTTATTGGTTTATTAATGGTTTGGTTTGGTTTGAAATGGTTTTACAGTAGATTTATTGGATTGGTTTGGTTTGGATTTTAAATTAATGGTTTGGTTTGATTTGGTTTTAAAAAAGACAAACCTATAGCACCTTTTATATAAACGAATGATCCCCATAATAACCACCAGAATTTATATGCTTTTTGAAATGTTGTGGAGTTAATAATGGACTAATATTAGCGGCCGAACCAATATTTTGCTGCAGAATATATGTTAATACTTCTGGAGACTCCCAGCTGGAAATAGTGCCGTCTCTATTCCATTGACGCTTTAAACAATGTGGTGTCGGATGTTTCACAATTAGAATGCTGAACTGTCCCTCAGGTAGACAGTAATCGTTGTGACGATTTCCTGCTCTACCGATATAGTCCCAAACAATGCTCCTTTCGGGCGCTCCAAAATCAAGTGTAGTGTCCTTAATTAATAAGTTGATAAATCAATTTATAGTGAAATTCAACAAAAAAGTGATAATTATTATCCAATAAGGATTTAATACCTTGGGATTTATTTTTTCGATTTCGTGTTAAGCGACAATAAGAATTTTGTTATGATATGGTATACCTTCTGCCATCTTATGAACGAATATCCAATAACTTTCGTGTGTGTTCGATATATCATCGATTAAGCTGTTCCGATATAACTGTAGAAACGCGTTCACCCATTCAACGTTTTCGAAGTGTGACAGGCATTTAAAGTCCCGATTAACTTTTAACTCACGACACGGGGGTTTCTGGGGTTTAATTGTTGCTTCATTACGAAATCGATTTTGAATGTAATTTTTTACGGTTTCGATTTCTTTGCGCGTAAATATTGATCGATGAGTGCACAACCGGTGTACCAATTCATCTTGCTTTTCATCTATAATTTGTTTATAATCAATAACTAATCAAAGTTTAATTACAGTAAAAAACTAAAGTTTTAATTCTTTGAATTTATATAATCGATGATATTTAGTATAAAAACTTTTGACGAAACGTATGATTTGAATAATTTGAAAATCCATTGATTAGAACCCACTTTCAATATATAATTTTATTACTCACCTCTGCGGTTGTAATTATATTTATCGAAAGCACAATTTGTTACAATCGAATAGATTTCAATGATTACAAATGGAGTTAACAAATGTTCTCTTAACATATTGTACATATTTAGTTTAAATATCATACTTATGTGTTAATTCTTAAACTAATAATATATCAATTTTATTCTTTATTAATAGTTTTCTTCTATTCAATGGTAAATTACTTGGATTAGTTTGTTACGATAGTTTGTAGTTAAGTAACATCAATAGTTTTATTTAAGTAAAATTTTGCAATAATTTTGAAAACATAATTATTATTTCGTAATATATATTCATAAATATTAACCGAATTGTATTTTCATAGATTAATAGCGTTTAATAATAATATTTAAGCTAAAGCTGTTCTAGGGTCGGTTAAACCGTCGTTTAATAGGGTCGGTTCGGATTGATTTTTTAGGTATTCATTTCGGTTCGATTAAACCGAAATCTTTATACACAAACCCGACAATTAGCCGATAACCCGACAAACAAGTTTTATTGACAAAAATGGTCTTTTTTACCAAAAATTTATCATCAAAAAATAATATTTTACATAATTTCAACAATAATTCTTAAAAATTCTTTAAATATTTATTCGAATGAATTGTAATAAAATTATATTGAATTGTCGTTAAATAAAGATATTTTAAATGAATGTGTGTCAATCAAATGCTAGCAAAATCTCTTTTTAATGAAATAGCATATCAAAAATGAAAGCTTTTGTTTATATACATGTATTTGAATATTGTAAACAAATTAAATCATAAATATATTTTATCAGCAAAAAAATAAAATTCCCTGGAATCCAAATGTTTCTGGTATATAAATTGTATTCATTTTGTTTAGTATAGGCAAGGGGTAAAATTTTCTTAATAAGATAGATTCCAAAAATAGTCACGTATATTTTATCAATGCATGTATTCATTCTTTAATCAATTAAGATCTTGTTTGCATATAAATACGTTTTCCAAACCATATTTTTTTCAAAAATTTTTGCAGAGAATTAGGAGTTAAGAAAATTAAATAAAATTCTAGAGCCATTGATAATTAGTTCAACATTACAAATACAATTAAAATATTATTCATTATTTTTATTTTGTTTGCGATATTTAACTGGCATTGCGATACATATTATTACTGCGATACTTAATATGATCAATGAGCCATTTTTGACTAAAATCACAAACAAAATTTATTTGGGTTTAAACATTTTCTTTTTCGTTAATTTATTATTAGAAATCCAAATTCATAGCATTTGCTACTTTTTATTAACAAGTTAGAAGAATAAGATTGAAATATAATCTCGAATAACTTAATATGGAGACATTTTAACTCAATTTATAAATAATTTTTTTGCTATTTTTAATGAAAACCGCTATAAAAGGTATTTTTATAATTTATTTGAGAATTTTTTAAATTCCGAAAAAGTATCGTTTAAATCTTATAAGTTTTACGAACCCCTTATAATTTTTAAATAATTTTTAATAACATTTAATTTTTTTGAAAAAAGTTTTATTTTTTAGCTCTCTATGAGTAAATAAGAATATATTGGATTTGAGTGTCCGAGAACTATATATTTTGATGTTGACTTGACGCAGCAAAAAACACAACTAAATAAAACTTCTCAAAACACTTACTGAACTCCTCTTTAAAACAATAAAACTTTTTAGTTGAAACAATATTTATTAAATGTATTAATTGTGAAATACTTTACCACCACTTCTTATCACTGCCCACACGAAGACACCGAAAACATGACGAAATGCCAAACGAAACCAAGGCAGACACGATCGCCGAATAA
>JAQGAW010004513.1:0-10796 GCA_034698025.1 Phthiracarus crinitus | reverse complement strand
ATATATTTGAGAAAATATATATAAAAGTTTTGATAAAAATTATTTTACGACAGTTCGTTTGGATTGTGATATTTAAACAAATTTAAAAATAATTGATATTTAAAAAGCCAAAAAATGTTCAATGCAGTAAAATATTGACTACTCTATTGAATTAACTCTTATCATACAAAGTGAGACCATTATGAATTTTCATTCTCTTTCTTGTCTTATTATATAATTTAGTAGTTTTAATTAATATTTAGTTGATAAAATATATATCAATATATTGCAAACTATTTTCCTATAAAATGGTGACATGCATAGTTTATAAAAGGAGATGAATTTCCATTAGTGAACATATTTATTTAATTATTTAGTAAATTTTAGTTCAAAATAATATTTAGTTTAGAAATTAAAATCTTTATAAAGTAAAGATAAGCCAAAATATATATTTTCTAAAATTCTAACAGTTATGTAAAATTTTACATAAAAATATTCTTAATTTATAGATTCAAACAAAGTCATTTGTAATATTTTTTAAAAATAATTTGAAAAATTTTTTCAGTAATCTTTCTTTGCTTTAACATGGAAATTATTGATACAAGTAAACCATTGCCACCGCATTTGATCATAGAAAATGCAGGCAATCACTTCTATGAGATAGGATTGTGGCAGTTTATGATTGGAAATGCTAAGAGAAGACGACGATATTTTCACCCTATTCTATCACTAAATGCTGTTATAATACTATGCGTTCGGGATATCTATTCATGTGTTACAAAAATTGATAACAAAGATTTTTTTATCAAAATCGGAGACTTCTCTTACTTTTTAAATGTACGCTACCATTGGAATATATTTATTCCATTGAATATTATATTGGGAATGATATGTCAATCAATACATTACTGGAACTACAAACATGATATTTATCCAAATTATATGAAAGTATTCGAAATGATGGCTGGATATGTATCGCCGCAATCTATTGGTCTCAACAATCAGGAAAATATTCAAAAGCTTTTGAATAAATCACGATTTGTATTCAAGTTTATTGGCTTCAATACAAACTATGGCATACAATTGTGTGCTTTTACCATGAATTTTGTTCCGTTTATATTTTTATGTTCTATGGAGCAAATAATATTATATGCACTTCCATGGAGTTTACTACAAACATATGGCGCGTGTTGTTATTTCAGTTTCACTTTTTGGCAAATGGCTTATTTCTATTTGATTTGCTATTATTTCAAATTGAAGATCGAAGAAAATGATCGCGATATCGATAGCAAGATTATTTTAAACGAAGAGAGAATTCTATCGTTGATTAAGTCAAAGCAAGCATTTTATAACGAAATCAAGAACTATAATGACAACTATTGGTCAACGTTTGCGTTTTGGCTGTATTTGTTTTTCTCTGCTATAATATGTCTTTTAATGTATGCATTAATGTTCGGTGAAATGGATTCGTTCGTTCGAATAGCGTTTATATACGGAACGTCAATCGTCGCGTTAATATTAATTGGTTTCTGGAGTACTGCTGCGTCATTAGCTCATAAAACTAACAAATATTATGCGATGTGTTTGAAGTTATATTCGCGTAATATTAAACGAAGAATTAACGCCAAAATGAGATTAAAGGTAAGTGAGTTGGAGACGGATTTTACGGGAAATTTTAACATTTACATAATATTTAATAGAAATAATGAAAATTATTAGGCTTTATTATTTTAAATAATAGTTATCAGTATTCATGGAAAGATTGGGTCAAAAAAGAGTTGGATTTTACTGCTGGAAACTATTCATTATTAATTATTTTCGCTTTTATGAAGTATTCTAAGATTATATTGATTTCATAATTATAAAATCTTTAATTATTTATTTTATAGATTTTATCGATTATTGCAATATTTTTCTTGAGAATAGTGGAAATGTCTTCATATTAAAAGTTATTAGTTATGGTTTTGAGCATATTTTTAGATTTGTTTCATAAATAAAATAAAATATTAATATACCCAAAGGATAAAAAGAAAATCATGCACTGATTGTCTACGGTTTTATCCTTTTCTAAATTTTCTAAATAAGTTATATAATAATTTTTAAAAATTTGTTTCTTAATAAAACTCGAGTTAATTAGAATTAAGAAATGTGAGAAGAATTTAAATAAAATAAATATACTCAATCATAAAGATTTGTTTGCTCGTAGATTTTACTGTTTATACATAAAATATCTATTTAATAAGTTTGTATTTATGTATATATATTTTCGCATATTTAATTGTCATTAAATAATAATAAAAAAGTGAAATGAATAAATATGTTTAAATTTTATCACAATTTATAAACAAAGTGTCTCATGCTCTGATATTCTAATGTCATAATTTAATTTCCCTCGAAAAACACTTCGACTTTAAATAATAATTTTTATAATAATTTGACATAAATTTAAAGGAATCACAAAAAATCCAAAGTATTGATTATCATTTTTTTGTAATTGACTAATAATGTTCTTTATTTCCTGGAACTATAAAAGTTTAGATTAAAGAAAAATGAAATCAAAATTAAAGAATTTTTCAACTTTTTTGAAGACTTTGTATACCCACTCCAGAAAAATATTTGGAAACGCTGTTTATAAATGCAATATTTCAGGAATCAATATTAACTAAAAATTAAATATGTAGTGAATAATACCATTAATTAGAACACTCTTTTTAGCTCACCATGAAAAGGAGCCATTGTATTTGGGATGTCTAAGTCTGCATGAAGACGATTTTTTCTTCATATTAATAAAGGGAATTTTTGAAGATAGGAATCCCATTTGAAAATATTTTGAAGATAGGAGTCTTTTTTATGATAAATATCATTTTTGAAAATAATTATTTTTAATTAAGTAATATAGCCTTGCATCTCATTTTTGGATCACACATTACCGGTCCATGTCTGGATTTCACATATATTGTAGACCATAGTTATTTCATAGCGTTTGGGAAAAATCGGGAAAATTTAATTTCGAGGTTTTTTGTCGTCCGATTTAGTGGTCACATGTATCATATAGATTTTTGATATCCATATATATATTGTAGAACATACTTGTATGTACGCGTATCTAAATTTTCTCAATTATAGACCCCTTTACTATAAATACTTTAACGAAAAATCAAAAAAAAATCAAATTATGGTTTTACTACTAAACAGATTTTAATAATGAAGTATACCGTTTCCATGTTTGAAATATTGAAAGTAAACATAAAAAATATTCAATCTATGGTTTTTTATTAGAAGTACTGCAATGCGTTTTTGTATTTATCCTGATTCATTGAAAGTCTATTGAAAGTTTACGATTATTAACGTCAAACAATTACTATGGTAACCACATATGTTGTGAGATGTTTTTATGATAACACGATGTCACCGAACAATGGATGTGTTGCCAAAAATTTGATCAATAATTAGAATCAAATGAATGGTTAACTGTTTGTATCTAAGATTAATCAAATCCACTGAACTTCACTTAACTTAATTTATGCAAATTAAAACTGATTTAATTGAAAATCAAATGACATAAAGAATAACACTTGTTTCGTGTAATAAAATGTGAATTTATTGATAGCAATTGCGTTACTGTTAAGAGTTTAAACTATAACATGTAAAATGTGCTGATTAATAAGTAAAAAATTGTGAGTAACATATAAAGCAAGTGATTAATAGGGAAAATACATAGTAATCAAAAGGAGCTTTTTCATTATACCCATTATCTCGAACATCTTTTAATTCACTTTTCAGAAACTCTTGTATTTTTTAGTTGTGTTTTAATTGAATATATAAATTTGTCGTAATAAGTTTAGTTGATTAGAAACATGTCGAATGTTACTTCTGATAAATTTATTTGTCCTATTTATTGGTTGATTTTCAATATCTATCAATGTTTGCTTTATGTATTTAAAAGTATTTTCATAATTTTCAATCTATTCTCATTCAATGGGTTCTTATATTACCATATTTGGCAGATGTAAAAAATCAAACGGACAATCAATTTTATCTCCTTTAAATTTCAAACAAGATTTTGAATGTCCATGTGTTTGAAGTTGAATAAGTGAATCATCCATTTCGCCTTTAGTGGTCACGTATTTGTCAATAAAACCCAAACAGTTATTAATACTATTAAAATCATTTTTATCCTATATTTTGTGCATTTTTTGAAAACAACTCTAATGTATGTATCAGATTGGATGCTATTCGAATGGTAAATTTTGATGTTGCAAAACATGAAACAATTCTGGTATACGTTCATCAAAGTATCGCGAAAACGTTATCGGATCTTCACTTATTAATTCACATTTGTCTTTATAGTACAAGTCTTTAGTTTCATATTCAGATATATCTTTATTTCGAACTGTTTTCATTAATATAACATATAATTCTTTCCAAATTGTTTCAGTTGCGGATAATGTAAATAATAATATTGGAATACCTAATTGCTTAATAATGCAAAAACCTCTTTCTTTCTTGATTGCCAATACTGACTAATAATTAATAGTGATGTGACTTTGTGTGCACATACACTACATTCAAGTCTCATCGATAATCTTTGTTTCACTTTAATTAATTTGTTCACGTTTTTAGCGGCGAAACAATCCATACTAAAAATTGAAAAAACAAAGCTTCAATTTAGCATTGCATTGTTACTAACGTTTAATCTAAAATACATTTATCAAAACTACGACAATAATGAGAAGAAATATGATGGCAGTACCAATCGAAACAAACATTACCCATAATTCCACGCTTTTATCTATCGCAAAGTTAACGTTTGCTCAGATATTTACGAATTAGACTTGCTAACGGACCCCGATTTGTCAGGCTCCGGCGTGCTCTCGACACATTTGTTCGGGCCCGGCCGGGACCGGGCTTAAATTTATAAATAAACAAAAATTTATATTTTAACTAATAAATAAACTTATAGATTAGCTTATCTATATTTAACAATAAATAACTGCTAAAGTATGTTAAAGAATTAAAATAGGAGAGTTTAAATAACTGAACTACTGTACATTAAATAAATTATTAAAGATTATATTTGTCGGGACCCCGACACTTTTTAACGGGCCGTGCCGGGTAGGGCTTTAAATTTGCCAAATTTATCGGGCTCGGGCCAAGCTAACTTCAATCATTCGGGCCTAAGTTCGGCTCGGGCCTTAAAAATTTGAACAATTGGACACTCTATTCCGAATCAAATTCAAACTAATTCTCCACAAGTATTTCAGCGAAAATATGCAAATTCAAATTAGTATAATGTTGACGTGTTTAACACGTATTGGCAGTAATTCGGCTTCGACTGAAATGCGAATACTATCAGAATCCAAACACAATTTATTCATCCGACACATGTATTTTGCATATTGTTTCCCATTTTGATCGCATTTCAAATGAATAGTTTTATTTGTGTCAATAACCTAATCGTATTTGTTTGCTTTGCTTTGCTTAACATACACCTGATTCAAAATTTCGTAACGGTTAGGTTTATATATTAGTCAACGGTTTCGGTTTAATTTTTAAAACTTTTCAGAAGAAAACGACGGTTTAAGCCATCGAAAGACATCGAATTCTATAATTAATTGAAAACTTTTAATATACGCTCACAACTATAAATTAATTGACATAATCTTAATAGTGCCGCCGCTCAAGTCGGTGTCTGCTTTTGTCATTTTGTTTTATATAAACAAATTTTGAATGTGACGCAATTTTTGATATAAAAAATCAAAAAAGTGAATTTAGTCCTTTGACAGAAGGGATATGGTTACTATTAATGTGTTTTCATTGATTATCTCGTATTGTACAATATAATCATCAGAGAGTATAACTCGGTGATACAAACGTAGCATAAACAGTGCTAAATGAATAAACGTCAAAAAAATTGTTTGATACATAACTAAGCCATACGCAAACTGGCGCCATATCACTGAATTTTACTCTCTGATAAGCATTCGTTAATAATTAATTCTAACTTTGCATCATTAAAAACAATTTATTCTTAATACGCTGTTAAAGAGCCAAAAAAATAAACAAAAATTCCTTTTATTATTGGGCCGTCGGCTTAGAAATCATAGATATATTTGTATTCCCTTAGTATATGGATTCAATTAACCTTATATTTATGGGGATCAAATGGGCCCATAATATTAAGGCTTGCATAACGTGGCATTCAGTGGCTATGTATCTACAACTTTATTAAAGAATAATTTATTGACATTTTTATGTCATTTAAATTATATTAGTTTTAAAACCCCACATTTTAAAATTATATCATTAAACTTTTTAGCTCACTTTGAGTCTAAAGGAGCTATTGGATTTGACATGTCTGAATTTCTGTCTTTATTTTTATTAAAGGATTTTTTCTTTATATTAATAAGGAATAGAATCTATTTATAAGATGACAATAGTCTTTTATGAAAAAAATGTTCTAAAAATGAGCCAAAAATGGTAAAATAAATGTCAAAAAATATCATTAAATAGTCTAAAAATGAAAAATATTAATCTAAAAATGGATTAAGTTTGTTAAATTAATCGATGTTGAAGATAGTCTAGTAAATAGTAGTGTTGTGCAGATTGCAATTTATTCGATGTATTTTATTTTTGTTTCTATTTCCAAAATATTTTTAAAAAGATTTTATTTCAATTTTTATTTTTAAAATTTTTCTCATACAATTTTATTTCTATTTCGATTTTACAAATTATTTTTAAACTATTTTATTTTTATTTCGATTTTCAAAAATTTTTACAAACTATTTTATTTCTATTTAAATAAAATGAAATAAAAATCTATAAAATAATCGATTTTTATTTTTATTTTCATTGAATATCGAAATAAAAATAGCTTAGTTTAAATATTTTTAATCGTTTACAGAAATTTTTTAATTTATTTTATTTCTATTTTTGTTTTCAATAAAATTTTTAAAGTATTTTATTTTTCTTTTGTTTTTAATTAATTTTTTCAAACTATTTTATTTCTATTTCGATAAATCGAAATAAAAATCTATTATTTTATTCTATTTTTATTTTTGTTTTCAAAATCGGCACAACACTAGTAAATAGTGTAATCTGTGTTCTAAGAAAAATCGAAACAGCATGCAGTAAACCAATTAGGTTATGGATTGAATTTTTCTGTGATAATGTTGAAAAAAATACACGTCACAAATACTCGTATTCGATTAAAGGAAATAACATCAATGAAAAATGGAAGCCAATCTACAAGAAATCGCATTAAAAAGCACCGATTAGTAATCTTAATGTTAGAATTCGTGGAACACAATTCCCTACAATTGCGTTGTTTAAATTCTAGAGCATTTTGTTTAAGGTTACCTAAATGAGCCTTATGTTGCATTAAAAATTATAATTAATAGACTTGGAATGTGTGACATATAGACATTGTCAATTACATATACTGATTGACCAGCAGATAAGTTTATAACTTTAACATCCTTTGTTTTTATTGTTAATTTTACATTTGATTGTAGTATTGCTTTAGTGTACAAAAGAAAGTATGTTTAATATTGGATTTGGTTGATCAATAGGATTATTTCCCGTTACAAAATTAGCAACAAAAAACAAAAACGGGTCTTTAACTTTAGTTAATGTAATTCTGATAGGTATTCCATTTATTAAAAGTCTTGTGTTTAAATTATCTTTTTATCGATTTCACAATAATTTTCCTCGATATTTATTTTTAAAAAAAAAACAAATCAAATAAAAATAAATGATGCAAACGATAAAACTGCCATAACAACTAACGCTATAAGAAAAAATAAACTCCATGGAAAGGCATATAAAATTATTTGCCCTAAAGTACAATTAATAGCAAGGGGTACTATATTTAAAATAAAAGCAGAAATTGTGATTAAATAAGTATAATTGAAGCCAATAATTTTAAATAAAAATCGCGATTTATTCAAGTTTTAGAATATTTTCCTGTTTATTGAGACCAATAAATTTTAGCGAAACAAATCCAGCCATCATTTCAAATACTTTTATATAATTTGGATAAATACCATGTTTGTAATTCCAGTAATGTCAATATAAATATTGCGTTCAAATGATAACGTATATTTAAAAAGTAAGAAAAGTCTCAGATTTTGATAAAGAAATTCTTGCTCTCAGCTTTAGTTATTAAAGAGATTAAAGATCGAACATTTAGTATTATAACACCTATTAATGTTAAAATAGGATTAAAATTATTAAAGAACATATTATATTGCTGTAAAGAGTCTTCAATCAGTGTTTCGGAAATTTTGGTTAAATTGTGTTTTCATAGATTCAACATCAAAATTTATTTTTAGCGGACACTCAAAAAAGCAAATTTTTTGTAAAATAAAAATTTTATAACGGTTTTCAGCATATTATTAATCTGTTATTTGATGATTGTATTGCACTTTATATCCTTTTTAGATTTTTATCTCATTATTGGTTATATTTTATACATTTTTAATATCTCTTAATAAATATAAAGACTAGTTTATTTTTGTTACATTAAACTTTTTACTCCAACATAACTATTATTGTTTATTAGTTTTAACAAGTTTTTAAACATTAATCAAAATTAAATGAGATAAATAAAATAAACAGATTTATACACATATGAAATTAGAGTATATTTTATTTTAAACTTTTTTTGATTTAAACTATTTTAAAATTTTATTCGAATTTGGCTTTGAGTTTAATAAAATCGATGATATAGATTAATATTTCTAACAATAAAAGAATCATTAAAATTTAAAATAATTTTCTAATTCTTTGAGTCTTCAACTAATTATATGACCATTACTAAGAAATGTCATTAATAATATTATTTAAGAAAAAATTGCAAATAATGATATAATCTATCAAATAAATAAAACATTAATTAATTAATAATTGATTAAATTTCATATAATTATAAAATCAATTTTATGTTTGAATACTTCATAAAAGCGGAAATAATTAATAATAAATAGTTTCCAGCAATAAAATCCAACTTTTTTTGACTCAATCTTCCCATAAATACTGATAACCATTATTTTAAATAATAATAAAAAATCAATTTTTAATTTTAATATATTTTTTTTATTGAGCGCGAGCGCCGAGCGTTGAATTTATAACGAGCATGAGCGCTGGGCGTAAGGTGCTGAGTAGACTTTTAAGTTGTTAAAATTTTCAGGCCCGAGCCCGAGCCCGAGATTGGAACGGCCCGAGCCCGATTTTTTCAAAAAGGCAAAAGTCCGGCCCGATAAGGTCCGTTCAAATAAAAAATTAATAATTAGAAATAATATTGTTTTATTTAATATCATCATAATTTGATCTTAAAAACAATAATTTATACCCTGTATTTGGTTTTAATAGAGTTCTTTTATCTGTTAATGTCATATTATATTAAACAAATATTCGGTCAGATGAGATATCTTAACATCAAAAATAAATTAGGTAAAACTTGCATATGCTTTAGTAAAAAGTTATATTGCCCGACTTTTTTGTTTTTAAGCCCGAATCAATAGCCCGATTAAAAGTCTAGTGCTGTGCGCAAGCTAGTGTAGACTCAAAAGTAATTTTGAAAATTAAATATTATTTCAATTAAATATTTTAGTTTGACAAATAATTTATTTTAGCACAAACAAAAACAAATATAAAGTTTATAATCTTTTAAAAGTTATTTATTTTTATTTATTTGTAAAAAAACCTACTCATAAAAATACATTTAAAATTACTGAAGTCACCTCACTAGTGACTCACTATTAGTGAGGATGTGGCTCTGAAAGGAACATTGACTGACGAGGGAGTAGTCCCATCGGTCTTAAGCTGAATTTTTTTGAACCACTTTAATTTTGAAGGGGACATTGACAAATATGTATTGCAAAAAGAAATTTCTGCAAAGGATGGAAAGGTGGCTCGTGGAGTGTTTTTAATGATACGGTTGCTATTGAATACAACGCATTGGAATGTACTCAATAGCTATGAGGTGGCGTTATAAACTGTTTCAGTGCATATTTTCATATAGTCTACTAGGAAATTACCGATAATTCTATCATATTAACAATTTTCAATAAACCTCTTGTAATTAAATTGGTCACAAAAGGTTGTCATTGTTTCTCCTTCTTAATTGTGGACAAAAAGTTTGACCTCTGTTTCATTTTACTCTCTTAAAGTGCTACAGCTATATAAAAATCGGTAAAACCCATTATAAATATAAAGAAAAAATTCAGATGAATAATAGTGATCTCATTATGAATGTTCATCCCTTTCTTATTTATATTAATTATTTGCAATGTTAATGCTTTAGCTCCACACATATCGATTGACTTAATTACAATATATTTTCTGTTAAAATATCTGAATTGTTAATGATATCTTAATTTTAAAAAGTTTTAATGAAATTTTTAATTATTTTATTTGAATATTAAATATTTATAATTTTAATTTAGGTTTTTTATGTTAAGTCGATAATATATGACTGAAGAAAATAAAACCGACTTTGACGTAAAACAGTGACATTAATAGTTTATTTAAATGATATAAAAATATATGGTCATATTATATTATTAAATTGTAAAGATTAAAACATATTAGTTAAAAATTCAACATTTATATTAATCAAAAGCCCAAAGACTTTTATAAATTTAAACGGAATCAGTTGAAATAATTTCAAAAAAAGATTTGAATAAAATTATTAAATAAATAAAAGAAATTATGGAAAATTTCGATTCCAGTAAACCTTTGCCGCCATATATGATCATTGAAAATGCTGGCAATCACTTCTATGAGATAGGATTGTGGCAGTTTATGATTGGAAA
>JAQGAW010004512.1:0-10798 GCA_034698025.1 Phthiracarus crinitus | reverse complement strand
AGAGAGAGAGAGAGAGAGAGAGAGAGAGAGAGAGAGAGAGAGATTAGGAGAAAAAATAATTTTCGTATGAATATAATAGATCGCAAATGCACCTGTATATGTATATGTATATGTATATGTATGTGTATGTATAATGTACTGTATGCGTATATATATGTCTTATAAGTTTATGTATACGGTATGATTGTGCGGCTACAGAAAAGCTTCATTCATATGTATGATGAGTACTTTTGTGAAAAATTTTTGAGAGTATTCGTTCGTCTCTATTGTGTTGCAATCTTTTGATGTGACCGATCCGGGCTCTCATTTTACCACAATTATTATCTTTCTATTCTATCGTATGTATGACAAAATATAAAAATAGAAAAACAAACGCAAAAATAGAGCGCACAAACATAGACACACAGAATGTCGCGTACGCTAACAATAATCATTTTAAATCTATTAAAACGTGGGTTTTGTGGATTTAATCAAAATAAAATAATAAACTTTCACTGAAAAAAAAACTTTTTCGATTTGCTAACAAAAAAATATTTTCGAAAAGCTTTTTATAGAAAAATAAACCATGAATAGTCTAACATTTTCTAATTGTTATTGTTGTAGATATTTAATAGCGATAATAGATTGTATGTAAATATCGATATAAACACATAAGCGCTTGTATGCAGCAGTCATACTAAAACTATGTACGGCTTCGTCATTCGCCGAAAAATAAAAGTAAAATAAAAGCAATGAGACTAGAGTTTAGGAATCTATTGTATCCGAGCAGGCATTACAATAGACGCGTTACTGCTAATACTAACTGTTATTCAATTGAAAAATATTCATATCATCATCAATGAGGTTTCACTCTTCGCTGACTCTGTTTCTATTAAAAATATGTGTGTGCTGTTGGTTATGCTTAAAACGCCAACGCGTTTTGCATTCAACTTTTTTTCAACACACAAAGGTTTTGAAAAATACGCACTGAAAACGTGCCTCTGTTTTATATATGCGAATTTCAATAAAATTAAATTTTGTAAATTATAAACTTTTTTTTTGGAAAAATTTATATGTAGTAAAGATTGAATCTCAAAAGATTGTCCAATTTTTTCGAACATTTTTATATTTAATTTTTTTATATAGGATTAGTCAAACTTATGAATCAAAAGTTATAAATATTTTTTCAGAAAAAAAGAGTAATGTCTTGACTTTTTCGATTGAAAAAAATTCGATCTCATTTTTTTCTAATTGTACGAAAAGAACTAACGAAACATTTTTCATTGAAAACATACCATTTATTTATAGTGAATTATTACATGAAAATTTCTTTTATCAATAAGTTTTTTGTTGAGCTAAATAAAAACTTTGTTGACAATAAGCTAAGAACAAATTGCGACTTTTGTTGCATTGAGAGTTCAATCAAGTTTTAGCATTGACGCTAAACTTTGCGTGAGTTACGCAATTCGGTGTAGTTTTAAAAGTTTTCGATTATTCATTCAAACCATATTTCGTATTATTAATCTATTTATATAAAGGTCTGTTTAAAATTAAATTCCAGTTTAATTGAAAATAGATATAAATTTACAATAAGATTAATTTTGTTGAGATGCGATGCGTTACACAAATGGAAGGTTATATCATAAGTCAAGTCAAAATGGTTCAAACAAACGCGCAGAGAGTGAGAAGATTGGAAAAAGTTTTAGGAGTTCGTCGCAAAAAAATAAGTAAATAGAAAAAATGCAATACAACTGTACAAAGTTGTATACAATACTAGAAAATAGAGTATAGAGTATGATACAAGTCACAAAAGGACGAACAGAAAGTATTTGATGAACACGAACAATGGACAAACGATGGACAATAGCAAGAATGTAGAATAAAGCGAATGGAGGCGAGCCTTAACATTGCCAGAAATGCATTAGAAGTAAAGCAAAGTAAAGTGCATGAGAGAGGGATTGAGAGAGGGATTGAGAGAGGGATTGAGGGATAGAGCGAGCGAACAGGCGATGGCACAGAGAGGAGAGAGAGAGAGAGCGAGAGAAAGAAACACTGAGAAGAAAAGAAACTGAATAAAAGTAGAAAAAGAGACGCACACACACATTGAGAGAGAAAAGAACGTAAGAAACTGTATTGAGAATGTGATGGCAATGGACAAAGTAAAGTTGGAACAAAGCGTGCATAGGAACAAGTGATGCTCAATACAATCTCCGGGGAGAGAGGGGGCAACAAAGGGGTTCAAACAAAGCGCTCGCAACGTTGAGTAACATCATTTTATCCCCTCATTCACATAACTTATATCTGTATACAATACTCGAAATACTATAATACATCGACTACAGCACAATAACACGCTCTGCCAATGTTGACATTGTTTGTCATTGTTAGTTCTTGTCTCCGGGACGCAAAATTGATTATTGACCATTTGTCATACTCTTATTTGTGTCTTGTGCCCGTTTGTGCCCGTTTCTACCAACTCATCAAGTGTCATCAATAATTGATTTCAAATCTATATAAAACATATTAACCACTCATTCAAACACTCCATTACATTAAAAAACTAACTGTACTTTAATAACTCGTCAATTTGCATATTTTCCACAGTCAATCATAAAAGCGATCAAAAGTTATGTTTTAATTCAATTACAATAAAATAAAAAAAACTTAAAGCCTTAATTGTATCGACAAATACACGAAAAAACTCAAATCTGTCAGCTATAAACTAAACAGTATAGCATTAAAAGAAACCAAACATTAGATAAATAACAAAATAATAAAACTTCTATCATTGAAGTCTATCTTTTTCTACATTCTTACATATTCTATTAATATATACAGAATAGAATAATAGGAGCGACGCTTTAATATAATAATAATAATAATGGTGATAATAATAGCTGAGAAAATGTTAATGCAATTTACTATTGACATAAAAAACGAAGAGAATAATTATATATACATGTATTAGTAGTACAGTATATTGTATTGTATTGTAAGGGAAAAAATAGGTAGAAAGTTAAATAGACAACAAATATGCATTTTTTCCCGAAAGCATTATCATATGTCACACCGCTATGCAAACAAGAATTAATATATCTTTATATGTACACGAAAATTATTATTATAATAATAATAATAGTAAAAATAAAATAATAAATACACGCACAGAAAAAAAGAGAACACTTGATAGCCGTCAGAACACAGAATGCATTACTAAAAAAACAGTATTCAATAATTTTTATGCCATTATTTTCGTATTCCTTTCTTTTCAGAGGAGAAAACACAAAAGATATATTCGTGTAGTAGAGTATTGGAAAATGGGATTCAATTGACTAGTATTGACGTGCAGTACAATATTGAATAATAATGCCAAACAGAATAAACGAGAGAAAGATGTAATAACGACAGAAAACACTGTTTGTCGTAACATCAATGGATCAATGGATCAATGGTTAGAAACAGATTTAACACCAATGATGGCATTTACGAACACAACTCGTATTAAAAAAATAGTGAAAAAAATAATTGATTGAGTGTTGAGTAGATCGAGAAACAGAGTCTGCGATAATATAAATAAAATACTATTACAGGCATACAATTAAAGATTAGGCTACAAAAAAAGTTTCGCAAACAAAACACGCACTGATATGAAAGGTTAGAGAAAAAAGTACATGCATATGCAAAACAAGTTCGGGAGGAATAATGCTAATGTAATTTAACACAATGAACATGTTATATATATAGATATATATATTATGTGGTAGATGTTAATCATAATCAGTAGATTTCTATTCAAAACGAAAAGCTAAATAAAGAATTTATGAATCACTTTAGTTGGGATTTTTTCACCATAATTACCAATTCTTTAGTGTATTGTATATAAAATAAAAGATATTTAAAAAAGATTTTTCAAAAAATAGTGCGATTAAAAATAAATTATTTCTATTCTGTATATTTGATTTCAATACGCGCTCATTCAACCGATAAACTGTTAGCACATTTAGAAAATTTATTTCACATATAAAATTGTTACCGTAATAATTTGCTTTTTTAATTACTCTATTTTTAAATTATTCTCGTAAATCTAAATTTTTATTAATTGTTTATAATTTATTTGTTCGCATTATGTAATAATAGTCAATTAAAACATTTAACATTATAATGCTAGCATTAATAAAAAATTAACATTGTTTTAATAGAAAACTTTTCTACTTTAAAAAATTAAATATATTTAAATATATTCTAATCGTTTGTAATAACACTTAATTTGAGTATGACTATAAACGATCATTTGTATTACAAGTTCGGGTCTGTTTATAACAATTAGATTAAGAAACAGAAGTGAACTAAAAACTCAAATTAGATAACCTATTCAATTGTAAATACCTTGTAAATAACAATATATTTCCATCGCATATCGTTGAACATAAATCAAACGTTATAATCAGATAAATTATTCATAAATCAGATTTAATGCCGAAAACTAGTTTCAAAAAACATATCATTTAAATAATAAAATTTAAATATAGAAGCGTTAAGACACTGTACGCATAAAAAACTTTTGAAATCACTTCTAAGAATCGTTTATCTTAAACGGATTATTTTGGAGTACAATTGGTTGTGTAGTGGCGCTGATGTGGCACAAGAATAGCTATTCAAACAGTAAAAACACAATTGTCAAATATTTGACGCTTGAAAAAAAGCCGGCGATCACGTAGCATATCATTGCAGATATGAACCCAATAATAATACGTGATCAGCCAAATATTCGAAATAATACAGAGTTTTAGCGGTGTCTAATCCTTTGCCAAAATAAAACTACTATTATTATGCAACACTTTTTCTAATGATGTAAATGAAAACTTAGAAAAAAGTTGCGATTAGTTATATACTATTACGTAATTTATTATGGAATTATTAAAAAAATTTGAACAAAAAAACGATATTTTCTTAACGAATATTTTCTCGCGTTTTAATATTATTTAAAAATATGTATAGAAGTTAATTTTATTTCGCAGCGAAAATGTTTATTTAATTACATCATAATGTGTTGCGTTACGAACAAAAATCTTTAAGTATGCGATACTTGAACATTGCAACACTAAAAATAAAAAAAAATACTGTATACGATGTGCCGATTCTCGAAATGATAAATGTTATTAAATTTTAAATGCGCGCTTAATAATAAATTTAAATCTCTGAAGTGTAAATAATGTGCAAATGTATGTTTAATTTAAATATAATAAAAAAATTATTATTAAAGACATACCTTTAGGCGCAGCTCTCAACTCTGGAACGCGTATAATATTATAGCATCGCTGGAAAAAAATGAGAAACAACTGATTAAATAATTGATTACAGGTTCGCATTGTTTTCAACGAAAATTACAATATGAATCATTAATTATCATAAGTTATGATATAAATCGTAATTAAAATTAAAAAACTGTTAATAAAATGCTTAACTCTTCTTTTAAAAACCACTATAATTATAAAGAAGATAATATTTTTGCATTTAATATATCAACAATGCTATACACTTTTCGGGTACAAATTGTAATCAAAATTATGCTTAAATTTTTATGATTTTTATAAATTAAAATTACAATGAAAATTTTCTTACATTTAAAAAATCAAAATTTATTAATTTATGTATAAATTTATTTTTTATAATAACCAGCAAAAAATCGATTTCAAAATCTACAAGTAGAATACATAATAAATATAACTTTTTAAACATTAATGATAACGAAATGCCCTCATATGTATTAATCAAAAGATCTTTAAACTGCAAAACGTTAAATGTTTAGTATATTACGATTTTTTTCTGTGATTAAAGTTTTATGAAACAAATTTTGCATTTGGTTATTGTTTATAATTAATTCCATTATTTTTTTAGACAATTATATAAGTGTCTTATATAATAACTAAGTTATATGTGCATTCAATGCAATTAAGTAATTGTTTTTCGCTAATAACTGTTCAAACAATAAATAATAATGAAATTTTTTATTTAATGGATTAATATAATTTTTAAAATAAAAGTGATTACAATATAGCTGTAAAATTGAGGAATTGGGTGCAAAATGGTTTAAGTGATTTTTGGTGATTGTCTCAAATTGAGTTACTTTTTTTTAAAGAGGAAGCAAACAAAAAAATACAGTCAAATCACGATTCAGTGTGAATTGTAACAAAAAACTTCGATTTTTAAGTTTTACGCTTATTAAGGAATTTGGTTGAAAATGTTTATTTTAATCTAAATTTATAACAATCAATAAAATAATCAGCTATTAATTAATGATTAGATTCATTGATAAACCAAACGTTTAAATGCCAAACATAACAATGTAAGTGTTACTAAAATAGCGATATTTTTTAATATACTGTATTCGCCGAAAACTCCTTTAACATGATAAGGACACAACAGTCAAATATAAACTTAATAATATGTTATGCAAAACCTTTATCACATCATTAATCAAATCACTTTTGGCCGTTTAACTAATAGTTAAATTATTTAATGCTAAACATCTTATAAAAGAAGGTTAACAATGACTATTCCTGAGCAGAATATTAAATTTTTGATAACCAATAAAAGCATTAAAAATATTTAGTAACATAAATATATGACCAAAATCCACACTAACTTAAGTGTTAATGGCACCTGACATGGATTATAGCATTAACTTAGATAAACAAGAAAAATAAGAAATATTCTTAAGTAATCATAGAGATTTTGATCTAAAAAAGATTAGTTACTAAAATGGTTAATACATAACACCTACGATATAAGAAACAAAATTATTTATGAAAAACCTGAAATGCTCTGACGCCTAATGAAAATAAAAACCAAAATGTTAATTTCGACGCCACATCAACGAATCACCCAAAAGAGAAACAACTATTAACAAAGTAATTTAGACTGGAAATCGTAATACTAAAGTGAAAACAATTATCAAAACTAAAATAAAATGATCAAAAAACAATTCTCCCCACAAATCTCTTATGCAGATCTCTAGCACTTAAGTTATCTTAATTTTTGTAATTGGCTTCCCTTCTTATGTTTATGCTCTCTGCTCACGATTACTTTTTTGAATCTATTATGTAATAGCAGAGATGGGGTCAAAGGTGAACGGAGGAAATGCTGCGAATGCGTTCCTCTTTTGTTTTCGAGTGAATTTGATTTAATGCCACGCATAAGATAAAAAAGCGGGAGAGAGAGATAAAACTGGTTTCTAACTTAAAGCCCATTCAAAATGTTAAGAAGAAATATGGGATGTGTTTGTGAGATAAAAGGAGACCAAGAAATACCTTTATTACATTAATACATAGACTCTATTGTCTCAGACTGAGCACACATCACTCATAATGTTTTCCCTGTCTTCCTTTTGTTATTATTTTTTTCAGAAAGAATCTCTAAATGGAAAATATCTTCATTTGAATTCTTATAGCATACTAAAAATGCGCGCAATTGCTGAATCAAAAAAGTTAGTTTAAGGTCAATTATTTCTCTTAAAATTCTTTTTCGTTTTATAAGTTACGATTTAAATGGAAATAATTTTACTTTTCATTTTGCTACGAGAAAACATTTGGAAATTTTTGATGCTATAATTTTTGTTTTCAAATTTGCATTTAGAAATTATGTATTAAATAAATCATAACTTTATTAAATAAGTTGGATTAACTAAAAGTGTACGATGTAAGTGTTAAAGTAGTGTCATATTCATAAGCAAATCTAAACTATATATGTATTAGAAATATAACTACAGATTGTTTATAAATTGCTTAACTCTAATTTTATAATAATATAATTGTTTTACATTGGCATTGATGATGATGTTAAGGAATAACTTTAATTCTATCCAACAAAACAATAGAAACAACTTGAGCTTAATTAGTAGAAATAGGTAACAATTCACGATATTTTATTAAAGGAAACAACTGACAGGGTATGTCTAGTTATTTAATTATACAAAACGCATACGCACTTACATCAGAATTAATATGATAAAAACAATGGTATTGTATGTCAAAGTTTTGTCAGTGGGTGTGTATAATGTAAATACTTTAAAAATTAAAAAAATTCATAAATTAAAAAAACTATGTGCTCAAAGATCGCGTTCATTTAGCTATTCGCTCGAGCTTTGAGCATAACTGATTATAAGATATGCTAAGAAATATAAACTCACTACCATAATATTAGTCATTTTTCTTATTTACCTATTTTGGGTATACTGTAGAAGATTTTTTATGTTATTTTCGCACTTCCTTTAAAAATAACAAAACATGACTAAAATTTTTCCAAGTAAGCACAAAACAAATTTGATGTCATTAAGTTGTTAGTAATTCGTAAGTACAGTATTAATATAATCCATATTATAATCTTATTTCCTTGGGATTGATTTCCATCTGCGGTTTAAATAACAAATAAGGCAAATAAGGAACTTTAATGCAAGGAATAAAGTAGTAAGCGATATAAAGATTATTATTAACAGTAATAAAAATATACCTTATAAGTGATTTACGGAATCATTTCTTGCGCAGTCAAAGTTAAACAGAATTTCTACTTAAATAAATCAAAGAAAGTTACAAAAAATATTAACTTTATTTAATCTATCAAAAAATTATTCGGAAAATTCAATATCTTTTTAGGAAGAATTTAGGATTAATATCTCAGAAAATTAAGTAATTTTTTGCATATAAATGTAGTTCCAAAAAATAATCAAATTTAGTTTTTTCTCTTTTTCATTCAAGCAAATGATAAACGCTTTTCATGTTCTAACAGGTTTGAGCGCTTCACTTACATAAAAAATTAGACCATGAAAACCGATACACAATTAGATGAGAAAATATCACAATCGATAAAATAAGAATCATACATATTTTTGAGTTCGTGAAGAATTTTATAACTCATAAGATTTTAACGCAATTATTTCATTTTAAGTATTTCTATTACTAAATGTTAAATTTTCTCAATGTTTATGTTCAATATTTAAATACACATTAAGTTTAGTAGTTAGTCATCATTTTTCTTAAATGAAATATCTGTCATATTGAGTTTCTATTCATCAATTGTTTTTAAACAAAACTAATTCTAAAATTTATGATTAATAAAATATTATCCAAATAAAAGAGCTGGTTATAATAATATGAAAATAGTTGTTTGTGTATTAATATTAGCAAAATAATAATAATAGTTTAGTAATAGTAAAAAACTGTGCAAATAAACTCGTTTTTTGTTTCAATAAAAGAATGTTAATGAAAAATATGTTAATTTACTTTAAGTATTGTTTGCATTACAAAAGTTATTATTAAGAATATATCTAGTGGTTATAAATTTTGGTTAAGTCTCATTAAAAGCGAAGAAAACTAAACAAAAAACTCATTACATATTAAAATAGTTTTTCTTAATAAATTCTTTTGTTGTCGAATGCCATTGTCATACTCTTTTAATATACTCTTTCTAATAATAATTATTTTAATTAAATATGTATTTTCATTTTAGTAAATTAGATATGAATATTTAGTAAAAGTCTTTTGTCATAAATGGTAATTTTAAGGCCTTTTTAAATTAATCGAGAAAAAATCGTAAATAAAAAACAAATATTTATTGTTTTTAAATTTGGAATACCAATGATAATAAAATGATATTTTAAGTTTGTCTGTTAAAGATTTGACACATAACTGTAACAATAAAAGCATTTGTTTCATTGAAAATCGTGTTAAATATTGGATTATTTAATTCATTTGGTTTCATTCGAAAAAAATGAAAAACGTGTTGCTTTAACTTTATGAAAATTTATTCAATTAAACTATATTTTAAATATTCTACACATATTTGGTGTCAATTTTTTGGATTAGATAATTTACTAATGTTTAAGTTTGTAGCGTACTGTGAGGAAAGAGACGACAAAACAGGATTTCATGCAATTTTTTAAAACTTTAAATTAAACTTTAAAGAGAGACAACTTTACTTTCTTCTATGTGTTCATACGTATGAATATAGAATAATCGTTTTACGCAAATCATAACCAAATTATATCGATTGTTTACTGATAAATTCCATTCCCTTACGTTAGACATATACAATAATTTGAGGGAAAATAGAAAACTGTATGCGATATCCTATTATATTTAAAGGCGAGTTTAAGAAAAGACTAGGCGAGCCTTCGATAAGTGCCTATTAAAAATAACAATGCTTAAAACAGACATGTCAAGCCCTACATTATAATTGTGAAAGTTTTTTAAAAAATATCCCAAACGGATTTTAAGATCTAAATATGTTTACTCGTCCCACAATAGCGGTGTAGTTTATTATAGTTTTCACTAAATAAACTGTCTTGATATCATAATACAAGCATTTGTATGTTTAATTCAATTTACAAAGTGAGATGTTGGTGGGGATAATGATGGGTTACGCTCGCAATACTCATTTCCATTTATTTATTACAATCATCATTATTAGTAAATAAGCTTATATATAAGGGATCGACCACTCTTCCCAACAAAATTACAGTTTCTTAATAAATATAATATTTTTTATAAATGGGTCAAAATAAATATTTTCTATTATTAAGTAAATAAATTAAAATGTTTACACTAGAAAACGCATCTGAAAATTAGCTATTCATTAAAAATCATTAAAGCTTTTTGCTCTTTAACTTTTAGTTTTAAATAAAATATGTTGAATGTTATATTTTATAAAACTTTTATAATTACCAATTGTGATCAAATTTTTATATTATACAGTCAAATTCTAATGTAAGTCAAAGTTGTTCATAACTCTTTCAAAATGTTCGCACATGTGGTCAATGTTTTCA
>JAQGAW010004511.1:0-10798 GCA_034698025.1 Phthiracarus crinitus | reverse complement strand
TTGCATTAACCAAACGCTGTGTGTGTATGTATTAATATGAAAGAGAGAGCGCGAGTTTGATTTTACTTCCTTATTCCGAGAAACGTATTCTTTTAGTATTAAATAATGATTTAAATAAAGCTTTCTGATTACGTTAACATAGTGATGCACAAAAGTCAAAAGTCACAACTCTTAACCTTAACTATTAACTCTTGACTTTATTTAAACTTTAATCATAACCTGTTAATAACATTCTTAACTTTTACTTTAATATACATTTTTTAACTGGAGTTAACTCTCCTTTTTTAATCTATATTTTAAAATTAATTAAAATATCAAATATGAGTACAAAAATACAAATTAACAAATTTAATTTTACTTAAATTTTTATTATATAAATTTATAACTTGAAAAATAATTATATTTCAATTTTTTAATAACTTTAAAACTAAAATTATTTTTCTTATTGCCCGGTTTCCTAATAAAATTCGTTATAAATTATATAAAAACTAAATAAGAATTATCCCCTGAACTCGGATTATGGTTAATATTAACCGGGTTAAGAAACTCTTTAACTATTATCATTAACATTTCTTAACTATTTCAAAGTTATATTTATTTTAAAATAGCAAATAATTTTTAAATTGCAAAAATATTCATATTTATATGAGAAAATAACTGATTATTTGAGACAAAATAAGTACAAGTTGAGAATTCATACGTATTTTAATTATTATTAATTAAATGGGAAATTTCATATTCATAAGAACAGATTTGTTTTATAAGATCATTAAAAATTATAGAACGTTGTTCATACGTTATTTCCCATTGAGTCTTGTTTTCAATGGCATTCTCCTATTCAGCAAAACAGGTATCAGACTTGTTTGACTTATAAAACTCTTTCAGTCGATTTATTTCCGCGTTATAACGTTCTCGTTTGTCACTTATTTCGACTGTTTTCTTGAATTCGATTGCTTTTATTAAATTCTGAAAACAACATTCAGTACTTCGGAGACCAATTCTATTAATAGCGCGCGCAACTTTGTTATATTCAAAATATTTGATCGATAAGAAATGGGTTAAGACACTGCCGATAACAGCGCCCCCAACAATAACTTTCCATTTCGGCATTTCGTCTGGAACTTTAATAATATTTTTCGTAACCAAGTATCCAAAAATTGTTGGTACCGCGGAAATTATCGTGTAAAAAAATCTGAATATATAAAAATATATTATTTGAAGCGAACCCTTTAAATGACTTTGTATTTATATGTAAAAAATAATTTAATTTTATATTATAAATTTTGTATATAATATTTAAAACATATGCAAAAACATGTTAAATACATTAATATAAATATTTATCGATAATGATGAGTGACAGCTCAAAAATGATCTTAAACTCTAAATCTGGAAGTCTTGAGTTTGAAATAAGCTTGAGCTATCTTGAAGCTAGCTTATCGAGCTTGAGCTTCTCATCATTCTTTGTCGAGTTTGAGCTTCTCATCATCATCATCATTAAGGCTCATCTGCCTGTTCTTTAATTATTCATAGTTTTGTCTCTATAGTCTATTAAAATTTTGATTATTTATTTAAGTATAAAAAATTGTATATTTATATATAATATTAGTTTATTTATTTAATGTTATCAATCAAAAGATAATTTAATTCAAAGTGCAGAGGAAAATCATATTTTTAAAAACTAAAATACGGAACAATACTAGAGTTTACGCAAGTATTTTAACGAAATTAAATCGAAGTTACTTTTTTAGCTTACATTATTATAGAAACATATATGTTTTAGTAATAATTAAAGATAAAATTTAAGTATTTTATTTTAAAATTATGTTTCTCCATATCTAATTTTTATCAGCCATATTTTATTTATGCGATCCAAAAAACTCCTATGGAAACATAAAAAGTTATCATAAATTATACTATACGTTGGATAGTAAATGCAGTGTTTGATCCAATTGTAAAATTCTAACAGTTCCAGTTCATATTTAACATATTCCTTAGCGAATCCTCCATTTACAGAATATTCCGACAAACATTTAGCTATGGATTCAGTTTTTTCTATTAATGCATACAACTCCTCATCATTTAGACTGTTTAATCTACAAATATGTTTAATGAATACATTACATGTACAGAAGTTTTTTCTTATCTCGTTAAACATAATTACCTTGAAAATGCCCAATGATGCGTAAGATCAGTAATTTCCTTCAATATAAACTGCTCTTTTTGGTTATCCATATAGCTGTTTATATTGTCATAACTTGTATAAATAGAGTTCATATTACAAACTTATTCACGTATTACGTATTAGATTTTGAATCAAACAATAAAATCAATCATAATGTGTTTACTAACCATAAATGTTGGATGCAATTATTAATAGTATAAACGTTATAAAGAGATAAGATAAGACAAATCAATTTGCAAAGAGTAATGATATTACTAAACTATAAACTAGTTTATTCCAAATACGTTTAGGTAATATTCTTTATATATAATGATTTTAAGAAACAATTTCACACAATATAATGATTATTTTTCAATTTATAAAATAAATATAATTTTGTAATGAGAATATAGAGGATATAATAGTAAAGAATCAAATGCAATGAACTTTTAAATTTTCAGAACTCAAAATAACATCCCTTAATAATACACTATTTATATAAGATATATTTTATTAGACCAAAATTAAAGTATTCCCTTTCATATAAATAAAATTATACTGTACTTTTAACTAGCATTTTAATAGTATAAGAAACTATAATATAAACTTCGAAATATAATGATATGGACTTTTTTTTGTCAAACTAACGTATGAATAGATAAATCTGAAAGAATGTATTCAATAAGTTTACGGAAATTTCTTAAATTTTAAGATTATTTTTAAATGTTTTCACATTTAATAAAATATTAAATTAATTAAGGGTGACATTAATATATTTTCATATAATTATTATACCTGAAAATAAAAAAAATTAAATTTAATGCTTTAACTAAAACTTAAAATTATCAAATTTATTAAAATATTTTACAGGACAACTAATGTCTATAATTCTAAATTTTATTCAATTTATATTATTTAAAGCAAATATTTTAAACAATAATAATGAAGCTTAATTTCTTTGAAAATGTTTAACCAGTGCCACACAGCATATTAATTCATTCGCCGCACAATACGGATATCGTTTTCACGTGCTTAATATTCGCGCGTTCGACAACTATTGAACGGAACGTCCACATGGAATTTCCACAAAATCACTTACTTTTTCGAAACGCCTTTCGCACGTCTCAAAACACGAGTAACTAAAAATATTACAGTATTTATTATAAACGATAAAAAAAAGTATTGCAAACATAGTGAACAATTTATTGTTTGACATAATCTACAATTGCAAATTAAATAGAAATTTTAAATATAAATTTATTGATAAAAATAAACTTGAAATGCATTTTCTACACGTCAAACCTATAATAGATAAGTTATATTAGAGGCCTTTTAAAAGTTATAGTTAATTGTTTTATTCCGCATTTGGATTGTGAAAATGGGACCAAATTAAGTTAAAAAATTATTGAGACCACACACGCCAATAAATTATAAAAAAAATTAATATCTTTCATTAATCACAAATCAAATTAATCAACAAATAAAAGAAAAAATAAATCTCTCCCAATATTTCCATAATTGACCGTAAACGTGCAAACTTGAGAAATATATACATTGAACTTAATTCCGAAGATAAGTTATAGATCATTAAATTTTAGATCTTTATTTAAGTGAAATATGTAAAAATATTTTAATGTTTTATTTATTATGATTTAAATCTCATAATAAAACTAATCTACTTTTATCAACTATTGCTTCGAAATTTTCATGTTGCATGTGTTTGATTAGAGTATTACTTAAAGTAAGTGAAGTATAAATTAGAATATAAAATATTTGCATCGAGAAATTTATTCTTATTGCGTTCCTAACTTTGTAAGATAAAGTGCTATATTTCTAAAACTGTTATCAGTTGTATTTTCAACATTCAGAAGAAATACATTTCTCGAGCTTTAATACTTTTTGTTAATATATCAACGTTACAGGTAATTAAAACATTGTTTATTTTCATATAATTAAAGTTTATTTAAATTTATGTTAAATTTGAAAAAACGTTAAATCAAATTGTGTAGATTATTTTGTTAACTTTTTCTATTTAAACACAAGTTTTTATTTAAAAAAATATTTGGAATAAAAATAACGAGTGATCCTATTGTTGGCAATCAAAAAATTAATTTTAAGTATAAACCAGTCTTTTATAACTTTTATTATTTATTAAAAAATTATTATAACAGAAATATGTGTTTATTTGTCTACAAAGAAACATGAATTCTATTGATAACAGCCCTCACAGTAGCAAATAATCGTGTTTTTTGCACTAATAAATTTATTACAGTATTAACAATTTAAATAGTAATAAATTTTATTGGACAAGTTTTGGCCTCAAAAAGCTTTAATATACATATAAGATTTCCAATTTAACATAAATTACAGTCGTTTAAACAATAAAAATTAAAGATAATTTTTTTTGCTTTGTATAATATTTAATAAATTTCAAAATATAAATATAGATTTTAACTATTCCTAATTTTTTACATTTTTATCAAATTTTCTAGAATGAAAATACTTTTACAATTGTTTTTTGCGATTTGCTTTTTTCATTTTATTCACTCGCAAATCGAAAATACTGGTATAGTAATCGATAATCAATTGACTACAGATATAAAAAATTCAATAAACGATGGCAACTCTAAAATATTCATTCAATCGTTAAGCGGTTTACGTTCAACTTTAGAACACATTAGTAATTTAGCGACTATGGTATCATTCGTGATGAGTTTTACGCGTAATACTAAACGAAGTAATACTAATAATAATAATCTATTACTACAAGAGCTAAGTTCTATTAATTCAAAACTTGAGTTTATTGATGACAAACTAACCACTATTCGAATCGAATTGGGAGACGAATTAATACAAACACACTTCAAAACTCGTTACGACGACATATCCTCACTCCAACAAAGTTACAAAGCGTTTAACAATCTTCCAAATGTATATACGAAACAGACACTCGAAGAAGAGTGTGAACGCATAGGTGTTCATGATGTATTGAATTGGATACACGATCAGGTGTATAGCAATACGTTTCAGTCGGTTTTAGGGATTATGAAAAGAAATAACGATCGAAATAAATTTTTTAAATGGTCCAAACTTGTGAGCTTTAGTTACATAAAAGCTTCGATGCTTCGTCTCACATGTTTAGGCGCTGAGTATTATAAATATAGTAAAGAAAACTTTAATAAAACGAAGAAATATATATCGAAAAAAATTAATGAACAATTCGCTAATATAACTAATATTATGAGTTCAAGCGATAGTGAAATTGAAAGTAACTTTTGGATGCAAGCACTTATCGACACAGAGTCTTATTTGGCCGAAAACACTCAATTAGGTCATCAAGATTTCTCTGATTCGTTGTTCAACTTATTGAGCGAAAAGTTTTATTGAAAGAAATGGGCTGTAATGAGTTATAATGGTGACACTGAAGGATGGGATAATCACGCACATATTGGTCATAGTGTGGGATATAAATGGTATAAAATACATAATCGTTGTTTGCTAGTAATCTCACCTGAATATAATACGCCTGAATGGTGGAAAGATCATGTAAATGCGTGCATACATTCTGTTAAAGCTCGGTATGACAGACACGACGTATCGTTAGATATTAGAAAATATCTCGAAAATTGTATAACTGATTGGAACTCGATTTCAGTTGTTTTATTTGGTAATGGTTTAACGTCACGTTATCATATAACCGATGGTTTTGTTTATGAAAATGTTTGCGGTATTAAGACTACAAAAGACTGTATTAATGAGAACCTTAAGGGTGGAGACGAAGAAATTTGCAGTGAAAAGGTGTCTATTATAGTATCGCATGCTTAATGTATATATGCTGAATAAAGTTACGATATTTTATTCCTCTTAATTTTTAGTCAATAGTTCAGTTTATTCTATTAATGTTTATTATAGTTTTCTGTCTGACTGTGAGCCTCTTGTTGTGATCATATCCAGAAAATCTCAATCGAATTTAAACGACAATTTTTTTAATTTTTTAAAATTTTAATCAATCATTTGATTGTTTTGTCTGTTAGATGTAATGTAAAATATTAATAGAGATGATAAATTCAGGAAAATCTTATTTTTATTGGATAAAGGTTCAACTAACACTATATGAAATGTGCACGAATTAATACAAAATAAGAATTTTGAGAAACTTTTAATGTTCCTGAAAATCATGAATTTTACTTGAATCTCCTGAAATTTTAATATCATGATTTAAAAGTAAAAAATGTACTATAAACGCAAAAGTGAGTTACATAATAGACTAGTAAATCGAAATGTCGGGTTTTGTTCGAAAATGTTGGGGTCAGGTTGTAATGTATTGACTAGTAGTAGTCGGACGATGTAAGTTCTGACCGAAGTGTGTACAGCGAAGGAGTTGACCACTGATGAGGAAGAATATGAAGAACCACGAGAACACGAGACCACAACCTTACCACTGTTCACGTTAGTGAAAAGCTATGCTAAACATAGCAGTCAATACTCAGTAAAAATAAGCACGCATTTAGTATACGAAAAACACTTTAATATAGTATATAATGTAAACATTGAAAAGGTGAACGTGTAAAGTAAACACATTGAAAGTTATGTATAGAGTGACACGTGTAATACGTTAATACAATGTATGCATTAGTTGTGAATAATATGTAATACAGTAATATGTTATAATTAGCACACTAGTGCTGACTAATTAGTGAAATAAATTGTGAGTCACTGTACTTCTAGTTAAAACTAGAAGTACTGTCAAAGTATGAAACGTTTGCAGTTTATAGTGATGTGATTGAAGTTCACTACATAGGTCGGGTAGAGTTTTGAAAATAGGAGAAAACCAGATAAAACAATAAAACATCGATAAAGTTTATAAAAATTTTTGCATAATTTTAAAATATAAAATGTTTATATAACTTAAAATACTTAATTGTTTAATATTATATTATATTTTTAAGTAAGTTTTACTAATTTATTTATTTATTACTAATTTTATATTATTTAAATTAAATGTTTTACTATCTGTTATATTTTTATAGAAAATTTAACAAAATTAGTAGAATTAAAACGTCGGGTCAGGTCAGGTCAGGTCTTGTCTGGTCAGGTCGGATCGGATCGGATCGGGTCGTGGCGGGTCGGGTTGATGCTTGTCGGGTTCGGGTTTAAGAATTCTATCGAATTTCTAGTCTATTACATAAATGTATCTCAAGAAGTTTGCTTTATTAAAGATCTGCTTATGAAATGTTAAGTAAAAGTACTATAATTACACTATTAATTAATTTTGCAAACATTAAAAACGCTTACGTTTTAAAAACTGAATTAAACGTTTCAAACACCTGTTAACATGTGAACAAATTTCAATCTGTGGTATTGATTTAATTTAATTCCTACTTTGTGCCTACAATTAGTTGTTACTTATTTTAATGCGAAATTTATATTAGAATTATATCATTAATCTGATAAAATGTCTAAAACTAAAAGACATGCAAAATTGTTATTTATTCTTGCTTTAATAATAACAATATCATTATCTGATGGATACCCAAGACGTAGAAGAAGAGGAAGAACGTAAGTATCACTAATAGAGAATTGGATATTTTATTTGTTAAACTTAAATAACTATAAAATATTATTAACTAAAAACAATAATTATTATTTAATTAATTTGATTTGGAAATTTAAATAAATTTAATTGCGAAATAAAAATTTTTAAAAGTGTTTTAATCAATCATACAATACTGTGATTTTCCTATTATATGATTTGGTTGTATTAATAAAATCTGGTCGTAAACACTAAAATCACTATAAGTGCCCTCTAGTATACCCTATGGTCGAAATATCCCTCTAGAATCCACAATTCTTAACGACCAATCATCCACATTTTCGATAGAATTAAATCCATTCCATATACGGTTATTACATTTTCTGAAATAGACATTTGTAAATGGCTGCGTATAGCGCGCATCCCATGTATAACACGCACATTAATTTAAGAAAATTATTATTTTTTTCATTAGATAACAGTTATTTCTTAATATGCGCCACAAGTATACCTCAAACCCCATTTTTTTCTAAAATCAACTTTTTCTTTAGATAAAGCGCGCGCTATACACAAAAAGGGACAATAGCCAACTTCAATAGGCTCTCGGCCTCAGAAAGGAATTCCAAGATAATAATTTTTTATGAAAAAGGACTAAATTCTAAGCTTTTTGACTGGAGAGGAGTTTTGAAATCTCCTTCAGGGGGCGCTCTAAAAATTAAATTCGTTTTAGACAAATTATTTTATTTCTCCTAAATTGATATTGATAATATTCATAGAAAATATGAGAGTTTTTAACAAAAATTACGGTTTGAAACTACATGTTATCTTCTTTTACCACTACTTGCCATTCTTGAACTATACAACCGATTTGCTAAAGAATAGTATCAATCGATTACTCTAATTCTAAGCTTTTCTTTTATATATATATTGCTAATTGTTCCAATTGATCCGATTTTTATTAAGTTTGGATCAATTTAAATGGTTGACTTTATATATATCGTTGGAAAGATTACAATACAAGGAATCGATTGATACTATTCTTAAGCATATCGGCTGTGTCGTTCAAGAATGGCAAGTAGTGGTAAAAGAAGATAATATGTAGTTTCAAACCGTAATTTATTTTTGTTAAAAACTCTCATATTTGCAATGAATACAGTACTATTATAAGCATAAACTAAGAGCAAATGTGAAAATTTAAAGTGTTCACACGTTATTGCTTTATTTTTTTAATATAAAATTAGTTATAATAATGTAACCTCACATTTTAACTACTAGTCTGAAATTTCAAACTTTAACCCACAAAAATTATGGAATTTTTTGTTAATTTATACAATATTTTTTTAAGGATGCCAGAAACAGACGAAAATGGAATAGAGGAACCTCCGATTGATGAATTGGGTGGTATTGTAGACCCCGAAAACCCTGATGCGACAACAGATGATGATATCGATGATGTAACAACTGATGAAGGCGATGTAACGAGAGATGATATTATTGATGAAACAACAACTGATGATGATATTGATGGATCAACAACTGATGATGACTATGAAACAACAACAGATGAAGGAGGCGTGGTTGTAGAGCCGAGTACAACAGATGATTATGATGATAGTACTACTGATCTACCGTTTACATTGCCTCCACCACCAGAACCACCAGCTCCATGGTGTAAATCTGCAGGGAAAACGTGCAATGACCACATCGAATGTTGCGAAGATCTTCAATGCTATAAATATTATAACTTTAAGAAAGGCGTATGTCTTGATGCGGAACAATGGGAAGAATATAGGAGAAGGTATAGTAGAGGAAAGTCAAGGCAAAGCGGTTCGAGACGCAGAGGTTCGCGACGAAGATATGGTTAAGTTATGAAAGATTCGTTATAATTTATGCAATTTTAAAATTGTCTATTTTTAAGCTATGATAACATAAATATTTTTTTAAATTAAATTTAATAAATATTTTAAATTAATTTTACAATTAAGATTTTGTTTTAATAGATACAAACGGATTAATGAATATAAAGGAATGAATAAAAATATATTTATATTTATATTTTGATGACACAAATTTGTGTTTAATAAAATTCTTTATTTTATTTTTTAAAATTTAAATTAACTTTCATCCATTTTTTAAACACTGTTCTTTCTATATTTGTTTATCACAACTTTATATTATATTTATATTAATTAATAATGAATTTAAATAATCAGATGAAATAAAAAATATCTGACCTTAATTTTTCAATATTTAACTGATTTTAAATTACAAAAGCTTTTATCGATTAACAATTATTAGCATACACTTTGCATACACATTTGTACAATAATTTGTATAATAATTAGAGAATCAAAATTTGCTACATTTTTGTTTCATATGTTAGAACCTTAAAAATGTATATATGCACGAATCACTTGGTATGGAGTCGTTTCAGCTCCATTTATAAATGCTATATTTTGCTATTTTTAAAGATAAGTTCTCTTTTGTTAATCGGATACAGCATAGTCTGCATAGTCTAGTGATTATAAAAGTGTGTGCGACCAGCGATTGAGGAACGAATAGCGATATGTTCGGTGTAGTGTTAACAATGCCACTACTGGTAACATAACATTAAATTCGTTCCGTTTTATCCATTTCTCATTCAATGTTTAGATATAACTACGATATTATCTGTTTTTATATGGAAAAGTTTGTTTAATTTATAATACATTAAATTTTTTTAAAAACTGTTTTTTTTTGTATTATATAGTGTTGCCAAAAGCGTTTTAATGACATTAATTAGATGTAAACTTAACGAAGTGTTTATTAAAATTTATAATTTATAATTGTGTGAATGGCTCTTCAGTCCAGTTATTTTGTATTGAAATACATAACTCTTTGAGTGTTATTAATTACAAGCGTGCTTTGCAGTAGACTGCGAAATCATGAAAAATTTTAGGCCCGAGCCCGATGTAGGCCCGACAGGCATAAGCCCGAACCCGAAAAAGCCCGAAAATTTTAAATTTGAAAAGCCCGACCCGATTGAAAACTTTAATAAATAATATCTAAAATCCTAAAAAACAATGAATGCATAAATAATGATTATTTTTAGCATTAAATAT
>JAQGAW010004510.1:0-10800 GCA_034698025.1 Phthiracarus crinitus | reverse complement strand
AAATATATATTTATTTGAATATGACTTAAGTTATCATTAAAGTTTAAATATGCGGATATCCGCGGATTATCCGCTGCCGATAGCGGATTCTTTACAAAATTCTACTTGCGGATGCGGATCGGGTCGGATAACATTAAAAATTTTGCGGATGATTACGGAGCGGATAAACTTAAATGTAGATTTTTGCGGATGAATGCGGATCGTAGTTTTTCGTATTCACGCCCATTTCTAGTCTCATAGACTTTCGGAAAAAGAATATTTATAAATAACAGTGTAATTTTTATGTTATATTTTTAAATTCAAACAGATTTTAAAGTGCAATTTAATTTTGATTATAAATGTTTATATACCCGTATAATAAAATCACAACTATAACCTAAATTTATTTGATTTTAAGGGCTTGAATGAGGAGGTCTTAAGCATATATAGGATTTTTATACAAGAAATATATAGCAAAAAAAATTGTTATGGAAAAATTTATTAAAAATTTAACATTATTTCCATAAATAATACTGTATAATCTTATTTAATTATTATTTACCAAAGATAAATGCATTAAAATTTAATTGAGATATGAGTTTTAAGTTAAATTGATGATGAAAAATCGAGTGGTGTCGGGCTTTGTACTCAAGCGGACTTTATAGTCATCACAATACACCATCTGCTCTCACCAAACCTCACCAGAACGAGATCCCATTTAATAAATAAATAAATAACTTGATTAAAATTTGATTAATTTCTAAAATTTACATTTCACCCATAATAAATTACACAGACCCACTCGCGCCTCAATAAAAAAGCTCTAAGGCTTCTTAAGTGGAACCTGAGCCTTGAACCTCAGGATCGGGCTCCAAAATGTTAGACCCGCCAAATTAAGCCTCTTTAAAAGTTCAGAAGTAAAACCCAAACCAAAGCTTAGAGAGTGGGTTAAGACTCAGGCCCCAGTGGTTCAAAGGCTCTTTACTAGTTAAGCAATTGGGATCCTTGTTGTAGGAGCCAATAATGAGAGAAACAAATAGAATCAAAAACGTTTTATGATCGCTTTCAGAGGCAATACTTTTCGGACTTAAAACTAAGAAATAGCGGACGAATTTCAGATCTAAAACCGAAATCTCGTACTAAAAACTCGAAGCAAAAAAATTTATAAATACTAGAAACAATTTTCAGTTTTTTAATGCATGTATTATTTTTACTAGTTGTCTAATTTTTTTAACACTTTAGCAGTAAACCGGGATAAAAACAACCTCAATGACACTTCAGTTAATAATCAATAAAAACAAAATTTATAATAGCCCTAAACTAAGTAAGGGGTAATTTAAATCTCATTAATACCTTTAATGGACAACAATACTTTTCAATGGTATATTCCCCTTTGAGTTAACATTTTCTATATAACAAGACGAGTTTATGCTTAGGGGTGTTGCGCAAAAAACGTGATGCGCAAAGTACTGTGAAAGGCATTGTAAAATCATTATTCCATAATGCCTTAAATTTTATTTTATTTGGGTTACTGCTGAAGTGTTAAAAATTTAAAAAATTATTTTAGAAAATTTTAAAACTTTTTACTTAAAAAATATTTTATAATTTTTGGTTTAAAATATTAGGGTTTCAAATGTTAACTATTAGTTAACTGAAATCAAATAAAATCCTATTAATTAGATAAACTATTTTTTAACTATAAATAGTGTCGATATTATATAAAGCAAAGTTAAAGTTTTTTCAAAGTTATAATTTTCTATATGTGTTTTTTTAAATAAAAGTACGGATATAAAAAAACTTATAAAATAATGATTAACTTATATAGTTGTAAATTACATAAAATGCAGCACAAAGATTTTTTAATCATTTAATTTATTTTTTATCATATCTGGTTATCAATAAAACAAAAAGTATAAAATATATCAATTTATATAACATAGTGATTGCTTAAGCAATTAACAATTAACTTGTTTTCATTAAGATAGAAGTCTCACTCAAACAAAATAAAACCTAAATATAAGGTTATTTATAAACAAGATCGATACGGTCGTAATATGTGACTTTGCCGTTTGTTTTTTAGTTAGTTTATTCTTAATTCTCTGTTATTTTTCAATATTATGAGATATTAACGGCAGATGCCACTCGATTTCGTTATTTTTTGTTATTATTAGTCTTTTGCGGCATATGCCATTCTATTTAGTTATTTTTCGATATTATGAGTTATTATCGGCAAATGCCACTCTATTTTTATTTTTTAAGATAGGAGTCTTTTTTGTTCTTTATGTTAATAAAAGTATTTTTTTGAAGAAAGGAGTCTTTTTAGTTCTTTATGTTAATAAAAGGATTTTTTGAAGATAGGAGTCTTTTTTGAATTGTAAAATCCCTTAATAAATACAGAAAAAATTTCCCTTAATAAACATAAAGGTGTGACGGACAAACAGACAGACGGACGGACAGACGGACGGACAGACAGACGTACAATGTCAAATCCATATATAAGCTTTTGCAAAGTCATATAAAAAATGCATTTCCTTCAACTTTTCTTCAACTGTTACCAAAGAGTAAATATTCTTTTAAATATTTCAAAAAATCTTTTCAAAGTCTCTAATAGTATTTATTGAAAATTCCTTTAGAAACCAACTTCTCTCTAAATATTGAATATGGTTATAAAAATAGATTTAATATTCTACATAATTTTATTTTTCTAATTTCTTGTAATTTTTTAGCTCACTTAGTAAAAGTCAGCTATTGGATTTGACATTTTTGTCTGTCCGTCCGTCTGTCTGTCTGTCTCTATGTATGTATGTAGACCGGTCTCTATATTTATTAAGGGAATTTTTCTCTATATTAATAAAGAGAATTTTTTAATAAAGACTCCTATCTTCTAAAATCATTAACTCATAATAATACTATTTAGTGATCGCTTAACAACAATTTATGTGATGTTTACTCGTCGAGAGTTAAAACACAAATGAATCAAAACTCATAATACACTCACTGAAGTGCTATTTACAACAATATATTGTCATACGCGAACACTGCGTTTACGCATATAACCTCATATTCATAACTTTAATAATGATTTGATAATGTTTTGTACCAAAGAACGATTAGTTTTTAAACTTTTAATAATCACTTTTATATAATGTGCAATCAATGTTTTTGTACTATTAATCAGTCGTATAGTAACGTTTAGACTGATAAGTCGTTTATGTATTTCGATACTCAATTTACTTACGATTTTATTAATAAAATAATTTTGATTCAAGATAAAAGTGTTTTCATTTAATTAAATTAATTAATAGCGATAAAAGCTTAGTTCCAAATCGATTGCTGAGAAATAATTAAGCAATCGACTAAACAGTAATTAAGTAAATCAGGTCACGGTTACATTGAGTGGTTGTCAGCGCATAACACATCACTCGATATCGAGTATAATCGGTTGCATAGATCGTATCGAGTGTTATACATTCCTTGTTCGGCGATCACCGCGTGACAGACGGACAGCACTCAACATTGGTGGAGGAGCGCAACTGTAATCGATCCATACTCTACTACAACATCAAAAATCAAATCAGCGTATGAGCGGATTCATTAGTAAAATACAACCGCAAGCAAGACTCACAAGATAAGCTAAACAAAATAATCTCAAAGAGAAAAACGAAGAACTAATAAAAATTCAATTTAATCGATCGTTTGATTTAGAAGACAGTATATCACTCGATAGCAAATCAGATATAATGGAAGCGTTAAAAAAAAGATCATAGATTTAGAGAACGATAATAAACTATTAAACGATTCACTAAATAAAGAAAAATCGTGTAAAAAAGTATGAAACCGCATACAACGATATTCAAGCTAAACATCATAATCTCGAACAGAAAGTAATCAACGATAACAAACAAAACGAAGACAAACACAACGATTTGCTGAGAGAATTCCAAGAAATGAAAGATTTAATGAGAACTCAATCAATCAGACAACCAGTATCTCCAAGTTTTACATCAATAAACGCGAGTTACTATAATTCATCTGTAAATCAAATGCAATCAACAGCACTGAATGCACAACAAGTCAATAATGGAGCAACGAAATTATTAAGTGCCACAATTTCTGTGATATCACCGAACACATCGATACAGTCACAGAACTAAACTTCGCAAGCGATTAATACTAATAGTAACACACAAGTGAATGATATAACGTTATCAGTATTTCGAGATATGTCAATCGATTTCACAAATACTTTAAAACAAATTTTAGCATAAAATGATAAGAAAAAATTACCAGATATTAGTCGATACATCGTTGAGTTTAACATCAATACACCGCCGAAACAATACATTAGAAACTTCGAAAAACAGGCTTATTATAACGAATGGCCATCAGACAAATTAAAACAACTATAAGTAACAAGAATCTCAAAAGAACTGAGTGAAAAGTTTTCTCGTCTCTTCATCAACTATAAAAATCTCGATTGGGATTCATTTACCATTCGTTTTATCGATGAATTCAGCTCTCAATCATCATAAATCGCTGAATTTTCTCAGATAAAAATCTGAGAAGAGAAAACTTCAATTTGACAGTAGAACTACTAGAAGCATATAATAAAATCGTTTCCGCTTATTCGGACGATGACGACCTAATGTATAGAATGGTTTTGACCGAGAAATTGCATCCATCGACCCAATCGATTGTCGCAGCAAATCTTTATGAAAGAAAATACAGTACCAAAGAGTTTTTAGAATACATTCTTCACACAAACAACTGGAATGTTAACAGTGCTCGTCGCGAAAACTGAAAATAGAATATTAGCGATGCATTCGAGATCAAATCAAAATACAGAACAACAATCAAATCGATTTAAAAACAACCAAAACTCAAATCGATTTAATAATAAACAACACAACACACAATCGGATCAAAGCAGAAATGCGATGCGATGTGATTGGTGTGGTGGAAGAAAACATACAGTCAACGATTGTTATTATAAACAAAATGGCAAAACGAGAGATGAAGCTCATAAGGAAAGAGACGAAAAAATTAAAAGATTAAGAGAACAACAAAATAATACCACAGCTCGAGTGAACACAGCAGACACTAACGATCAGAGCTCAGGCTAAGATAGTATCGATTCGACAACAGATTTAAACCTGTGAGCCGTTCTGTTAGAGGCACAGAAACGGTGTGTGTTCTTCAAAGTCCTCAAAACAATAACGAAAATAACAATAATTTTAATAACAATAGCGATAACAATTTTAGTGCTTCTACTTTTAAACCTACAATTAGACTTAAGACTTAACAATAATCTTAATATTACAGCTCTTCTCGATTCAGGACAAGTTCATGGAATTATGAAGAAATCGATAGCAGAAAAATTAAACATTACACACGAAAATTTAAAATTCAAATTGCGTGGCATTAACACAATGGTTTCAGCGATTGGGAGTACTTATGTTAAAATCAAATATCAGAAAACTGAACACAATTTACTGTTCCATATCAGTGATACAGTCGATTACGATGTAATTCTCGGAACCGATTTTTTACATAAATTTAATATTGTTCTGCATATGGGAAAATGTTTAGTGTACGTCGAAACGAAACCTAAGTGTTACCAATTGGAGAAATCGAAATCAATCGATTTCAAAGCTACATATAAACTAAAAACGATACAATAAGTGAAGTGCAACAAACAGTTACAACAAACGAAATCAGTGCTATCGATACTTATATCGAAACAATTTATAACGTTTGGTCAGAAAATAAAATCTACAATTTAAGAGATGAAACGCTTATTGATAATAATAAAAAACGACTTGTTTTCTTTCCCAAATTAATTTAGATTCAGTGCCGAAAACTTTAAGACAAGAACTGTGCGATTTATAATGGGATAAACGAATTGTTTTTTCAAAAAACGAATGGGATATTGGCGTCGCCAAAGATTTAGAATTAGAAGTGGAGAGCGATCCCGTTCCAGAACAACATTTTAAACCGTTTCGTTATTCTAAAGATGATCGACAGAACATTAATCATCAAATCGATATGATGTTGAAAACTGGTATAATTCGAAAATCGACAGCTCGTTCAGCAGTTCCAGTAATTTTGGTTAAATTAAAATCGAAAACCAAACCATGAATGGTTATCGATTTACGTCATCCAAACAAATCAATCAAATTACCAGATTATCCGACAACTTTAATGAATGAATGTATTGACAGTCTTAGTGGCGCTGTATTCTTCAGTGGATTCTATTTGGTGAAATCGTTTTACTTCATGAAATTAGCTTGTCAATTAATATGACGATGTCGTCAATTATACGAAAAACGAAGAAAATTTAAGTGACGAAGAGATCGCTAAAAAACATTTATAAAACTTGAACGTATTCTTCGATTTGACAATTAATAGTGGTTTTAAATTCAATCCGAAGAAAACCTTTTTATTTCAACCCAAAATGAAATTTTTAGGCTTTATTGTTGATCGAAAAGGAAAAAGTATAGATCCGGAACGAATCAATATGATGTAGCAATGAAGCCTCCAAAGACGAAGAAACAAGTCCAGCGATTGTGTGGAATGATAAACTTCGTGAGGGAGTTTTATCCAATTCAGGATAAACTCAAACCGCTTTACGATCTCATAAAAATTAGTATCGATTTTAAATGGACAATCAGAGAACAATCATGTTTCGAGAAAGTACTGGAAGAGTTGTCAAGTCGTTACATAATAGAACATCCATTGAATGATACAGAGAAGATAATAAAGACCGATGCGAGCGCTTATGCCGTCGGCGGAGCGTTATGACAAAAACATCCAAATGTATTTATCGGAATAATCAGTTTTTTCTACCACTCGTTGTCCGAAACAGAGCAGCACTGAAGTGTCATAGAAAGAGAACTCTACGGCGTAATAATCGCGGTCAGAAAATTTCGGAAATAGCTCATTAATCGACACTTTACAGTATATAGCGATCACATGCCTTTAGAGTTATTAAATCGATTGAAACTTTCAACAAATATGCGTCTCAATCGATGGGCAACCGAACTAAGCGAATACGCTTTTACCATAAAATACGTTAAGGGAAAAGACAATTGTCTTGCAGACGCTATTTTCCGATTAAAATCTCCTCAAAAGTGTTATGAATACATTTGAGATCTGGAAAAATATATTAAATAAAAAACGATTTACGACATAGAAAGTTCTCACGATCGAAATTTTCGCCGAAAATACTGAAACGAAAAAGAAAGGCTTCAAAAGCAAACCGATGCTGAAAAAACGAGAAACATATAATTACTAAGAGAAATAGCTTTTAAGAAAACAACATTAATAGCCTTACTCTCCATACAAACATCATTGAAATTTATTAGTTAATAGTTTGTATGTGAAAAACCAATATAAAAAACTTCGTAATGCATCGTTTTAAGCCCTAACATAGCGACTGACTCGCTCATAGTGAAAAGTTTTTCTTAAAGATCGCATCATTTTGGTCGCAATTAAATTTTAAGAATATTTTGATGACAATCCAAAAATAATAACAAATCGATTTTATAAATTTATTTACCAAAATTGTTGTGCTATACTAACGCTCTTTATGGGCGAACATCAAGCATATCGATTGTGGAGACAATATCATCAATCGATAATTGACTATAATAACAACATATTTAATACTAATACTAAGAATTGTTATTCCACGATTAGTAAAATTTATTTTTTCGGTGTTTCGGATCACTCAATCGATACACTGATGGCTGGGCGACAGAATCGATACAAAGGCAAACAAATTGTAAGTAAAATAAAGACGGCGAGAGAAGTGCTTGAAGAGCGACCGTTTACATCGTTGTTCCAGCAAATTATTTATGGTAAAAATAAGCATTTTGTGTACTGGCAATGGCATCTCGCATATAATAAGTATAACGAAGACGAGAAAGTTAAAGATCTAGATTACGATTTGAGAGCTGCTGTGCCAATGAACTCCATTTATGATGAAGATGTGAGTCAAGGCTTTTATAAAGCCGTTAAATCGTTAGATGTCATCAAAATGGGTGTATCGATGATATATATGAGCAGCGCTTTCGAACCAGAAAATCCACTTAAGAATAGAATAGGCGTATCGATGGGACATATGGTCAGAGATAAGAGAGGGGTTAAAAACGATGGTTTGGTTTATATACGAAACGATCGCATTATCCCACTCTTTCCTGAAGTCATGATTATATTATAAAACTATAATTTTTTTCATTAGAACAATATTTAGTAAAAGTTATATTTGCTTAATATAAAAGTAAAATATAGTTGTGCAACAATATAATAAATAAATAAAATGCCAAAAATAGTTAATACACAAAATTTTGACTATACAATTGAGTTAACGTAGAATCTAACCCAAAGTGAACTCATTATGTATGCGAATACTCTTTCTTGTTTCTTATTTTAATTATGAATATAAGCTCTAATTTTATTATAGCAGAATTTTTTACGAATTTAATAATATTTCCGTAAACAATATTGAATAATACTAGTTATAGAATCAATAATTAATACGTAAATAATTTAGTTAGAACTATGGTAAATGCATTAAATGTTAATTGAGATGAGATATTTATTTAAACTTGAAGAAAAATTGAGTGGTGCCGGGCTTTGTACTCAAGCAGACCTGCCAGTCACTGCCAGGGTGATCCCGTTTTATTTTAATTCTTGTTAAATTAATATAATTAGATGACTAAAACTCAATCAAAACCTGCTAACGTGGATAATTAATCGTTTTAAGGTCATATTCCAAAGATTTTAAAATAAAATAATTTTGCACGTAATTTATTGAATCGGGCCTGGTCGGGCTGGGCTTTTGACTTTAAGAAATAATCGGGCTAGAGCCGGGCCCAACTTTAAATTTTCGGGCATCGGTCGGGCTCGGGCCTGAAAATTATAACGATTTACTACTCTAATACGTTTCATATTAATTCACACTTCTCGTCAGATTAATAAAAGGTTAACAACCGGTTATTAAAGAGTCAGTTTCAAAATTTGAAATGACTTAAAGTTAAGATATTTATTATACATGCTTACGAGTGGAGCAATACTACTTTACACTGATAGGCCCAGGTTTATACAGTTAGCGGTATTACCAAAAAATAAAATAATTAAATATAAAGAATATATCTATTAATAGTTTTTACGTCTATAAAATTTTAATATTTTTAGTATTCCAGATATTTATTCAACATATTTTCACATTGATATTTATAACCAAATCGATAATTGCCTTCAACTTCATTGATGTTATCCGCGATCTCGTAATAAGGAGTAATTAATTAGTCGTTAATTTTGTAATAACTCTGCCATTCAATACCATCTTGTGGCGAAGGTTTCCTTAATAAAAAGTTTAATTAAATATTTCAAATAATATTCTTTATTCGATAAATAAATAATTCAAAATATTTACCCGTATTTTGCAAAATGAGAAATGATTCCAATCATTCGATTCGATAAATTTCTTGCATTACCGGTTTTATTTGGCGGTAAATTTCCGAACCAATACATAACATCCGAATAGTGGTCACTGCCGTGCCATGAATTCGGGTTCTTTGCGCCCGAAAACATGTATTGATAAATATTTACTTTATTGTTACCAAACTTATTGCTATTAAACATAGTTTGCCCAAAATGTATTGTCGGACACGAGAGCACGTAATCATGGATGAATTGATAGCATCGCTGATGATGTCAATCAATTGATGTCTATTGCCAATACTAAAGCCGAACAATTAAACAAAATTCCAGGTTATTTTATAATAAAGTTAAAAAGTTAGATAATTAATAAAAAAATTTTTTTAACAATAGCTGCCGCTTTCTCATCGATTAAAAAGATGTCTCATTTAGAGTTTGAGGAGAATAATGCGAAATACGGTGACAAACAATTGAATGAATTCGCGGAAATTGCTTGTTCTGATTCGACAAATACTATTCTCGGAGAGCTTTTAAAGTCGTTGAGCAAGAAATCGAAATAAAATTATTTAGAGTTTATTTTACTTAATGTTAAAAACTTATTGACAAATAATATATTTTATATACCCGTATATGTATTTTTAACTCGTCAATCGTGTTAAGCAATAATGAATTTTTTAATGATTATACATAAAATTTATAACATAAAACTTTAGTCGATAAACATTTATTCCGTTTGTTTAAACCTCACATATTTATTATACAACATATCGGTTTCTACGCAATGCATACCGTTTTACGTTTTTACAAACCGTTCGCAACCTAATGCTTACATGACGTAACCATTTTTATTGCGTAATATTTACAAACAACATATGACGTCCTGTTGTGTTGTCACGCAATAACAAATAACACGTATAAAACATATGAATGGTGTTTCGAAATCATTCGACAATAAGTATGAATAATACGTATAGCAGACAATCGTTTGATCGATTCGGTGATGACTTCACTCAATTACTATTAAGTTATTTGCCAATCGATTCGCGATTAAAGTTAGAGTGTGTGTCAAAACAGTGGCAATCATTACTGTTTTCAAACATATTTCAACTCAATCTTAATGTGGTTAATATCGATAATCTCACGAAATTACTGGTAATATTTCGCGACAGTAATCGAAATATTGGTCGAAACTATTATCGTTTAAATGTCAACAGTTTTCGTCTGTTATTGAAAAAGTTGCGATTTTTGAATACATTAACCATCGATCGGTTGTGTTTGTGTGACCAAAGTTTAATCGATATGTTATGCGATAATAAACTGGAATTTCTTAGACATATCTCATTAACATTGGAAGATAACGGTAATATAAGCAGACAG
>JAQGAW010004509.1:0-10801 GCA_034698025.1 Phthiracarus crinitus | reverse complement strand
TATACGAATTTGGCTCAAAAATTTTCCCATCCCATGGACTGAAATGACAAAATATAAAATTATAATAAATCACCTTAAGTTTTTGGAATACACTGAATTGCATTTCATATTTAATTATTTATTACATAAAACAATGTGCTGCCGATAGTATCCAATATTCATTGAGAATAACAGCTCCTCATATAAATTTTCTCTTAGTTCTTAATTTTTGATATTGTATTGAAGCAATAAATGGAAAATCCTTTAAATAAGTTGTTTCTCCACCAACAATATAATTCTTCGTTGGATTAATTCCACAATTTTTAAATGTAATGCCATTCAATGATTTCTCATTTAAATTTTGATAATTTCTTTTTTGAAAATTTTGAACTTTAATTTAAATTCATATAATTAGTTATTTAAATTCTTAGCTATAAATAAATATATAAAAATTAATAATAATTAATAAAGAATTTTATTTAAAGATAGAGTAATTGATAGACTAGTAAAAGCGTACCAAAAATGTTTGCTCAGACTTAAAGCCGTTAGGCTTGTGTTGGGTAAAGTTTTCAAATTTTTAATAAAATACCCGACATACTATGATATAGATTTAATTTATAAATATTAAAAAATATTTGCAAGAAATCAAAATAATACTCGCTTATAACTTAATAAAACTTAAAATTTAATAATAATTTATACTTTCTTTTAAGTTTTATTGCTTATTATAATTTTAAAAAATAAAGCAAAATTAGTAGAATTATAAATATATTTTATTTGTCGACCAGATTTGTACCATGTAGTGTAGTAGATGTAGTAGTAGTAGAGCGGTATGGGAACTAATAATTTAAATTAAGAGTTCTTGTAGCCGAGGAAGAATGGTACAATTTCCATGTAAGTGAAAATAAGCTTAAATATCATAAGAATCATAATTTTTTTATAATTATACTGCATTTAGTTATACAAAATACTATTATTAACTGATGTTAACTGGAAAAAAAACATGTATTGTAATGTAAAGTAATACGTATAATTAGCTTGAATACACACGAATGACTAACAATGCTAGTTTTGGGTCCTTTTGAAGATTCTCGGACTCGAATATTAAACCTTTAATGATTTACTAGTCTTTTTATTTTCCTTGACTAGTCTTTTTATTTTACTGCACACTTAACTTGAAATTTTGTGTTTGAACAGATAATATGAGGCATAGCATAAACGGTATTAGACAGCTATGTAATATGTTACAACCCCTTCTCATTAGCTCATCTATGGTATGTATTAATGCCAGACATGGCTTGTCAAAGGAGTAAATTCACTTTTTTGATTTTTTATGTAACTTTGGCGTCAAATGTCTGCTGAGATGTATCAAACAATTATGTCTCATAGAACGCTTAAGAATGAAATAGCGTCAATTAGTATAGAAAAAGTACATGTATTTGTTTAATATCGCTACAAAGCTTTTTTAATTGACTTATACAGTTAAAGCTGTCGCCACTCAAGTCGGCGTCTGCTTTGGTCAATTTGTTTCGTATAAACAAATTTTGAATGTGACGTAACTTTTTATATGAAAAATCAAAAAAGTGAATTTACTCCTTTGATAAGCCATGTCTGATTAATGCTATAGTATTAAATCGTTAAAAATCTTTAAAATTTGCCTACTAAATTGTTGAAAAATGTGTATACAAATAGGCCTATACTTTGTTTAAAACATTCTGAATTTAAGAAAGAAATTCAATAATAAAAACAATATTTCTACGGAATTTGCAACTATTTTTAAAATATAATATAATAACGAAATCTAGTGACATCTGCCGCTAATGTCCAAAAATTCTAAATTAAAACTAAATGTACATAATGGCATATGCCGTTAATGTCGAAAAATATCAAATAATAACAAAGTGATTTGAGCGACTAAAAACAAACTGAAGTCAGAAAATATGACCGTATCGATCTTATTTAAATATTTACATTTACGTTGCTAAAAAGTTTAAGATATAATGAAACTCAATTTATGTAAAAAAGCTTTTTATTATAATAAGAGTTGCGAAACTATAGAAAATAATGTTCTGTTTAAGATGTCGATTAGAGGTGGAAAAAGTTTAAAAATGAGAGTCCCGTACTATCCTGCTAATTGAAATGTTTAGTCCCGTCATGTTAGTGATAAATTTTAGTCCCGTCCCGTCCTTTCCCGAAATTATTTTGTATTAATAAATTTGCAATGTCTTAAATTTTGATAACAAATAAATTTTATCAATTTTTTGGGCAAATAAACTGAAATCTTTCAATAAATGCATTTCATGTGTTAAGATATTAAAAAGTTGAAAATTGATAAAATAAGCCGTAAAATTTGAAAAATGATCAAAATTAATAGATATTTGACACATGAATTTGATCAATTATTGATTTTCGGGATTTTGCGAGCAAAATATAAAATCCTGTCCCGTCCCGATATTTTTATGGGGTAATCCCGTCCGGACAAATCCCGTAAAAATTTGGTCAATCCCGATCCTGTCCTGTCCCGTCCCGATAATTTTTCCAGGTCTATTGTTGATTACTATTTTAGTTATATTTTAAGAGTAATTATATCTGTAAAATTGACTGCGAAATCATGAAAATTTTAAGGCCCGAACCCTATGTAGGCCCGATAGGTTTAGGCCCGAACCCCAAAAAAAGCCCGACAAATTAAAATTCGAAAAGCCCGTCCCATCCCGATTTCATATCAGAACACTAAACTTATAAAAATGATAATAAATAATATCAAAAATTCTAAAAAACTATTAATGCATAAATAATGATTTTTTTAGAATTAAATATATTTAAATATAATGTGAAATAAATATAATTTATAACAAAATTTTACTGTTTTGTAAATATTATTCCAATAAATTTTATATTTAAAATTTTTTGGGGCTTTATTAATTTAAAAGGAAAGCCCAGCCCGAAACAAATAATACGTGCTAAACCTCTCCGCGAGCCGAACACGAGGTCTAACACGTTATGTTAATATAGCGCAATTAACATACGAACCGCTAACCAATCGGAGTCAAGCGCTTATATCGAATCGACCAATCATTAAGCGTCACGTTCGCCTATAATCGAGACCAGCCAATCACACGCGTTCGTCAGTAACGTTAATTTCGCTTAATAAATAATATTAAACATATCGTTACTATAGTTTACCGTATTTAACACTTCTGTTAAACTCGAATCAAATCAAACAATAAATAATAAACACGTAAGCACTTGAGTCGTTAATACTATTTATTTTTTAAACATAAAACCTATGCGACCGATCGTTACATAGCGTTGAACGCGACTAAAGTTTAATACATTATATGTATTATAATACAATAAAAAACGTTTTACTTTTTATTCATAATTTTCCGGGAAATCACCGGTAAATGCACAAAACCGTGTTACGCCCGTATCACTCGTCCCCCCTTGATGTGTGACCACTAAAGTGGGACACACATCACAAAAGTAAGAGTAAAGGAAGTAATGGTTTTTCACATAAATTTTCTTAAGGCTTTTCGCCGTATAATATTTAAACAAATTATAATTATATAAATATATTATCTATAAATTCACGAACTTTAAACCATTTGTTTTGCCAAAAGGAATTTATAGAAATAAAATGATTAATAACAAAATAATATAATCAAATTAATATTTGTTTCGTTACTAAATGTGTGTTTTTATGTTGTTTTTCGTTTCGTTTTTTAACTTTAATTTAATATTCATTTTGTTTAAGCTTAATATTGAATGCGAAAGCGTAGCGAATAAGACAATATTAGCTGAAAATTTTTAACACATTTTTCACGATTAATATTAATTTTGAATTATAAATATTTTTCGTTTATATATAATGAAATAGTTTTAGCTTCAGTTCAATAAATTATATTTAGTTTTCGCGTTCGTATCGAACTTAAGCTAAACTATTGAGCAAATTATATTGCTTTTTAAATACAAATATTATAAAAAATAGAAAATTATAATAATACTAATTTATCGGTCGCTTTGTCGTCATATTTCGTTTATTCGTCGTCTGATCCGCTCGAGTCTTGCATTACAATGCGAATCACTTCAACCAAATCCGGTGGTATTTCAATACCTGGCATCTGAAGTGCAGTGAATTGAGCGTTAAATCGCAAATCGTTATCAAATAAACCACTATTAAATGTGACAATAAATATTGTCTGATTAAAGGCTTGTATTGCTGGCGTGAAAAGTCTTGCAAACATATTGCCGGTAATATTGACTTGAAAGTCATCGCTAGCGTGTGTTGTCATCAATAGGTGTTGCATCGCTAAACCTTCACTTCTTATCCATTGTTTCGCGTGATTTACAGATATGACTGGCGGACGATTAATATTAAGCATTCGGAAGTAATAGCGCAACAAATCTTCCATAGAGTAAACCGCTGAGCGTTCGACAGTTCCATAAAACATGTTATATCGACCTCTAAATCGAAAACAAGCCATAGATCTGACCACTGCTGCATTAAGCCATTTTGCCAGAAGAAATCGCTTCAGTGAATGTGTCGGACTTTCTCCGTCCCGAAAGAAAGCTGAAGCCATCACAACCAATGACTTTAAGCAGTCTTTAATGAGCGCATAATCTTCGGGTTTGAGTATATTGTATTTATTCATATACATTGAAATAATGTGTTCTTCATATGTGGTCGTTTCGGCGGCTAATCTTGTTTTGACGGTTTCGAAGTCGTGTTCGTCTAATTCGTCGACGATATTCCTTACTCTGGCTGCCACTAACGCAACGATACCTCTTAGTGGTGTTGCAGCCATTTTCTGCCATTCTGTCATAACGTGATAATTGATATGATTGCCATCATATCCCACATGTTCGCCACGAATATTCATTAGAGGTGTCGGAAAATCGACATTCATTACATATAATAAGAATTTAAAATATGTGAAATTACATGTCAGTATTGCGTGAAACATAATGTGCTCGAAGTCAATGATTTTTAGCACATTGTCTTCCATGTACTCGAGAGCGCCATAAATGTTTGTTTGACTTGAAGTGTCGAATGTCTGAATCTTCTCGACTCTAACGAACTCCACATTGTTTTCCCGAAACCAGTCTGAAACGTCATTAATAAGTCTGTCTGAACCGAAATTAAAAATTTCGTTTCCGACATAATTTCGGCAAAGAGTTAAAGCCTCATAAACGTGTGCAGGTTTGATACGAAGAATGACACAGATTTCAGCGAATATCAAATACGGATTAAAGGGATATACGCTGAGGTTTTGCTGCAAATATCCAAAACGCATAAAATTTCGAAAATACTTCTTTTTGCCACAATTTTCTTTAATTAAATAATGATAACCGACCGGAATGTTATCGATTTCCAAAGCATGCACATATTTAACCATTAATTTTAAGAGCGGGTCGCGATAAACACGTGCCAAAAAGAATTTTAAATCACGCATCGGTTCTATGTTACCGTAAATCGGATGATGTGATGCCTGAGCGCTGATTTCCTCCAAATCTAATCCTAGTGTCGCTTCGCTTAAACGTTCTCTCGCCCATTGAAGGATTAAATTGTGATAAACTTCGTCATCGATAATCATTCGCTCCATTGCTTGTCTATGCGAATACATTGGTTCAACCATTCCAGACACGATGTTATGTATAACTGAATAATTTGCGTTTAAAGCCATCGTTTATATGTCCGTTTAAGCCACCAATGAATGCGAAACGAAAACTGTTTAACCAAAAAATAATTGTTTGACGAAAGGATTATTTAAACGAATTTTTATGTGTGATAATTATATGTTTGAATATATGTGTGTATGTGTTGTCTTAACAATAAATAAATAAAAACTAGTTACACCCCCATTGTCTAAGAATCCCTTCGCACTTACATTTTAGGATAGTGTCTACCGTTTCGGTTAAACACTCACAAAATATTTATCCAAAAATAACAATTATGTGAGAAACGAAATTATGAACTGATCACTGTTAACACGCGTTCACTGAAACAATGATTTGAATGATGTGAACAGTGAATCGTATAACTAACGTATATAATACACAATACTCTCAAAACACGTGCGATTCCGGAATAATAAATAAAATTATAATTAAATTAATTATAATGTGTTTTTAGGAATCAAAGGTTGCGCAGGCCTTATCTTCCGTTCAAACAGATATATAATTATTTGTAAAACAATTAACTGTGATTTTAAATAATAAAATATTAGCTATATTTTAAAATGTAAATTAGTAAATATACTGATGTTTTACTGTACATGAATTGTGCGTTAAATGGTATTATACGTGATGTAATGACTAGAGTTGGTTAAACCCTCAAATAGTGGTGAAAACTATTTGGACCGAATAACAACTCTTTTTACAATAAATATTTTTGGGTTTTTATAAATAATTTTATGTAAAACTGTGTTATTTATAATGTAACAATTTTTTGTTTTAATCGAATTAAATTCGATTAAGTTTTTGTTGCATTTAATGCATTTAAATAGTATAAAAACAATTAATTTATTCCTAATTTTAAAACTAAATTAATAATAATAATAAATGTGTAAATAAAAACGATAATTAAATGACTAGAAATGTGTAACAATTTAAATATGAATTTTTTGTAATTTTATGATGTGGTCGAACAGACACATTAGACTAGGCTTCAATTTTATATATAATGATAGCGTTTTAACTGTGACTAATAACGCGTTTTTGGTTAAACGCTGTTTAAACTGTGTGTATGTCTAATACACGGAACGAAAATATTTTGTTTTTTCTTTTCGGTCGGTATTAATCAAAGAGTTTTGATCAATACTTCTGTTAACTAAAGTCTCACATATTGTGAGTCATATCTTAAAGTTAGGTTTTTTGTCCATTCGATCACACAATTTGAATTTAAATTCAAATTTGTTTACAATATATGTATTAACTGTTAGTGTTTTGTTTTTGTATATTTTTCTGTTTTGTTTTTGTTAAATAAAAATAAATATTATATGTAATTTTAAAACTGTAAAATGGGTTAAATTTGTACTAAAGGCTAAAAGCAATTTTATCCTAAATATTTTAAAAACAACTGTTCGCTAAGAAAGCGATTTAACACATAATCGTATGAAACTTCTCTTCTGTTTCGATTACGTGCTCTGCTGTCTAAACTGCTGCTTAACTCTTGCATTACGTTTATGTCAGCAGTAGTTTGAGTTTGCCTCACATTTTGGCAGTGAATTGGTTTCGCTTCACTGATAATATTTATGGCGTTGTTATGTACGCCTCTGTGTATGTTTTGTACGTAACTCTCAATATCGCTGTCATTCTCCCCATCATAGTCGCTATTCATTATTATATCTTCGAAGTATGTATTGGGAGTAAGAGAGTTATAACTCTCTGAGTCCGACTCGTAGACGCCAGTACTTTGTTGTGAACTTTGCATTACACAACCATCTGCTTGTCCTTCACTTTGCACTGTATTATCGCTATCTATTAAATTTGGTGCAATTGTTTGCTGAGATTGAGGCACATAAGAGTTATCGTATTGTCGTGTATCTATGATTGTTGCGTCTGAACTATTCTCAATATTATCAAAATTTTCAAAATTATTTGAATTGTCAGGCAATTGTCCCATAATATTAGACACGTATGAGTTTCCGGAAATGTCATTATTGTTGTAATTTTGATATTCTGATGGCGAATAAATAACGGTTTCACTGTCCTGTGGTGTCATAACACTAGACTCGCCACTCTGTCCTATTTGATGGTCACTACTACTTTGAGGCACATTATTGTTAGTAAATTGAGTGTTTCGATATTGAGTTTGGAAATCATCTGTTCTGTACTGCTGTGTGAGTTGCGATTGTGCTTCATTCTGGAGGGCAATCCATTTGTTCACATCATGGATGTCTCAAATGCTTTGTGGCTCTATCTCTGGGTTGTCAAACTCACCCGATTTTATTCGTTCAACAAACTGATTGTAACAACGCGGTAATCGACCAAAGTATGGTATAATAAGGCGTGCATTAACGCATTTAACTTTCGGTTTTCCACACTTTAAATTAATTATGTGATAAGTTGATTCCGTTATAACTCGAGTTACCATATAAGGACCAATGTATTTGGCGCGCAATTTCTTCGGTGTGTTCAACATTAAGGTTTTATCCAGAATCCATACCAAATCAAACTCTTTAAAATTTGGTGTCAATAGGTTTGCGTTGTATTTCTCAGTTCACTTGCGTTCAGCCTCTTCTATACGTTTAATCGCTGAATCTCTTGCTTTACATACTGACACAGCAAATTCACTTTCGATGTCCGGATTAACTATATGTACTGCTCCTATCTTTCTCTCGAAAGGAGTAGTAGGCCTGTAGCCGAAGAGCAAAAAGAAAGGAGAAAATCCTGTAGTAGTGTTTATGTTTCGATTCACAATCATTACTGCTTTGTTAACATAAGTATCCCATTTCGGATCCTTTTCATTGGTGAATGTCCGCAGAATACTTGTCAGCTTATAATTATTTATTTCCACCAAACCATTGGTTCTGCAGTGATAAGACGCGGTATGCTTATGCTCGATCCCCATACGAGCACAGAAATTCCCAAACTTCGTTCCCATGAACGAACTGAATCTATCGGTCACTATGATTTTAGGTGTCGAATGCTTTTCAATAATGTATTCATTGACAAACTTTATCATTGTTGTCGCTCTTAAATCCGGTATAGCGGCTGCTTCAACATAACGTGTCATTCGGTCGACAGCTACTATAACATGAACATTGCCGTTCAATGAAGTTTTCATTGGACCAAATGTGTCGATGTTAACCGAATCGTATGGTACGTATGATAATTCGATTGGTTGTGCCACACCGTACGGTCGTTGTCCACGAATGCCTTTCGCTGTTACGCACGTATGACATGCCTTGACATACGAACGTATCTTCTCTCGCATTGATGTGAACCACCATTTTGATCGTATCATTGATTCCGTCTTATGGAACCCCAAGTGTCCATTGTTGTCGTGATATGCGTGCAATATTTCATTTAACAAACTAATTGGAACCACTATTTTAAACGTATAATTTTCAATACCACGAAATTTTTGTTTTTTGTAAAGAATGTCGTTGTGGTAACTGAATCGTGCTTTTGCTTGACTATTGTCTGCCAATATCTTTACGATAATATTTTTACAATAGTCGTCGTTCTGTTGAGCATCACGTAAATCATTGATGCTTACGAGTGGTTCGTCATCGATATCAGTGATCGCTAATATTTCCATTATTCGCCTCACATCTGCATTATAGTCGTCAACGTTGAGTATAAATACACTCTCATCGCACTCAAACTTATCCAATGCATGGATGAGTCTGTCCATTGTAAGCTCTTCGGTGCTGTTTTTGTCCATAAAGTCAATCGAATAGCGAAGTCTTGACAGCGCATCAGCGATTTTATTTTGCGAACCACTGATGTGTTTAATCGTAAAATCAAACTCTGATAAAATAGCTGCCCATCGAGTTAATCGCATGTTATTCAGTTTTTTAAGTTTATTTAAAACTAATAATGGTTTGTGATCAGTATATATCGTGAAGTGACCACCAATTAATTCTTTACGATATGTCTTCACTGCATTTATTATAGCAAACATTTCCCTTTCTATGGCACTCCAGGACTGTTCGTTTGATTTGAGTTGTTTATAGAAATATCCCAAAACTCCGACGTTTCCATTCTCGTGCAGTTGAGCTAATATTCCTCCAGTAGCAAAGTTTGAGGCATCAGTTTGGATGTACTTTTCTAAATTTTCGTTATTATGTTCGAGAATCGGTGCTTTAGAGATGTGCTGTTTTATAATTTCGAAGTTCTTTTGCATCTCTTCTGTCCAAACATATTTAGTATCCTTTTTTAATAAACTATATAAAGGAACTAATAAATCCTTAATTGGGATAAATTCTCTTAAGAAGTTGAAAACTCCTAATACACTCTGTAATTGTTTTTTATTTTTCGGTGGTTGGATGTCATTTATGGCTTTAGTGCGTTCGGGATCGATCTCTAGTCCATCCTTGGATACAACATATCCCAGAAATTTAATGCGTTTGCGCCCGAGTTTAGACTTTCGCGGATGAAGTTTAAGATTATTTCTTATAACAATATCTAAAAACTCACTTAAATGTTTTAAATGTTCGTTAAAATCTCCTTTAGTATATACGTTCAAATCATCGATATATGAGACCAGAGTTTTCAATCTTATTTCAGCAAATATATCGTCCATGATTTTTTGCATGTCTAATGGCGCGTTCTTTATGCCCATTGCTAAACGTTTGAAGCGATAGACTCCGTCTTGAGTCCGAAATGTTGTTATCCAACGCGACTCTTCATCCAATTCACACATATAGAAACTTTTGACGCAATCAAAAACGCTTATGTATTGCGAACCGTTCATACATCCGAGCGCTTCTTTCATGTTCATCGGCGGATGATTCGGTTTATGAATATAACTATTCACATATCGTAAATCGATTACAGGTCTCGCTTCTTTATTTTCGTTTTTGACTAAAACCATCGGTGACGCCATTATGGCTTCAGTCTCTTCGATGAGGTCTGCATCCAACATATTTTGTGTCCATTTCCTTATCAGCTCTCTGTCAGTACGATTGTACTCATAGAGTGGTAATGTCTTAATTGGTATTGTGTCCGCAATAATCTTAATTTTAGAACCAGTGTATCGACCGATGTCGAAGTCGTGTTTGGCAAACGCTTGTCTTTTCTGCCACATCAGGTCCAACATAGCTTCTTCTTGAGCGAACGTCAGGTCTTCGAATGTGAACAATTGTTCAAAACC
>JAQGAW010004508.1:0-10801 GCA_034698025.1 Phthiracarus crinitus | reverse complement strand
TTTTTGAAAAAATCCCTTAATAAACATAGAGAAAAAATCCCTTAATAAACATAGAGCGGTCCACAGACATACAGACATGTCAAATCCAATATCTGACTTTTACAAAGTGAGCTAAAAAACTTGCTCCTTTAAAGAAAATGAATTAAAAATTTAGTAAATTTATGATTTATAAAACGTAATAGCAAAGGATTCCATAGTTAAAATTAAAGCAAAAGTGAATTCAAAGAATAATTTCTAATTGATTTTACAGTTTCTGTTAATATTTGTGATTATTTATCTTCAAAAATAATTCTCTTATTGGCAAATAAAAATTTTGAATTTATTAATAGATCAATATTTTTATTTTATTTTTATATTGAGACTTTAATAGTATTTACTTTTATGTAACATAATTTTTGCAATAATAAAATTCAATAGTCTCTTCCTCATAAAATATCAATTTATCATTAATAAAAATAGATTTTAGTAAGAATTTATTAAAAATAAATTTCAAAAGTTAATAATAGTTAAATAAATTATTTTATTTTAAAGTATATTTTTCAATAAAAAATTAAAACAAACAAGTTTAATAAAAAATATAAATTATTTATAAACTCCAATTTAATAATAGTAAAAAATTTCATTTTATATTATAAACAAAAATAACAATTGATTGTAAAAAATATGCGTTTACCTCTTCTTTCTGTTCCAGTTTTATTTCAACACCACTACTATTTCGTGAAGAGTAGAAGGAAATGATATATGTTGTTGACATTTTTGATTAATGATGATGACAACTACTATTACCACTACCATTGTAATGGTTATAGATTTATTGTGATCGCGATGATACTCTTTTTTAATTACTCTTCGCTGATTACAGTGACCAGTCTTTACTGGTTTTACTCTTTTCCGAAACAATGTCTAATTTCTTAATTGTTAATAAATCTTCTATTTCCAATAATTTAAAAAGACTTTTATCTTAAAAAATCCATTTATTAGTATAAGGATCAGGAAAAATCACTTTATTAAAATAATGTCTGCTTACTATAAATTGTCTAAACGATAAGCTTGCCTTTTTTTGAAAAAAGTGAGCTAAAAAATCAAAATTTAAATTTCTTTAAAACTAAAATCAAAATTAAATTAATTTTTAAAATTTTGGATAAATTAAAATCAATTTAAATCAACTTAAATAACTAGAAATCGAAACAATACCATTAAATTTTAATATAATAGGAAAATACATTTAAATTGTAATTTATTTTAAAATTAATAACATAATATAACCTCTAAGTTTATAGACTAAATATTGGTATGGAAAAGATATTTAATTTTTAATTTTGTTTTTTAAATTTTAATTAATATTACTTGTTATTTTATATAAAAATTAAAAAATGAATTAAAAGTTAAATTAATTAAAAGCTAGATAAAAACAACACTACTTAAGAACATTATGCAACTTATATTAGAATTAACATATTTTCATGTATTTAAATAAGTGTTGTTTTGAATTTTTAAAATCAAAATTAATATTAAAATGGAAACATAAATTAAATAAAAATACAAGATATTAGAAAAACCGTCTGAAAATTCAAACAAAATACAATTAAAATCAAAAACAATTTGAAAAATCAATATCATATTAAAATTCTTAAAAATATTGAATTTAATTATTATTTTAGACAGAAAATCAAAATCAAAATACGAAATCAAAATTGAAATTATGACCAAAATAAAAATGAAAAAACAATTAAAATGATTATTCTATTAAAAATCAAATTAAAAATACAATCAAAATAAGTTACTTAAAAGATATAACACTATTCTTAAGACGCTATCACTATTATAAACTGTAAATAAATATTATTTATTAAAATTCAATCTATGTATTAATTTTTATATGAAATAATCGGACTATGTTCGATACGCTTTTTTTAAATTATTTAATTCTCAATTCTGGTAAATTAATTTTGAATATTTTATTATTTATTTGCATTTTAATTTAATTTTTATATAATTAAATTATTCATTTGCTTTTCGACATAAAGAATTTAATATTTTATTGTAATTAATTATCGATTTCAGTTTAATCAATGTTCTAATTTTTATTTAATAATTCAAAAATATTATCGATGGCTTTTGTTTTAAATTGCTCAAAAATATACCAAAATTAATCTAATATAATTTCAATTTTTTATTGTAGTTATTTTAATATCTAATTATTCTTATCCTGCCAGTTTAATTAATATGTTTATTTATTAAAGGATTTTTTTTTATATTAAGAAAGGTATAGGAGTCTATTTATATGATGATAGCAGTCTTTTATGAAAGATTGTTCTAATATGAGATAAAAATGGTCAAAGTTGTCATAATATGAGCTAAAAAAGAGTTAAAAATGGTCTAAAAATGTAAAAAAAGAGCTTAAATAAGTCTAAATATGTCAAATAATAAACTAAACATGGACAGAAGTTTGGTTAAAATAATCAAAAATGGATTTAAAATTTATTAATTAATGATAAAAATAAGATAAAAAAAGGATCAAATATTGTTTAAAATAACATTTCGTGTAAAACTATTTCGAGTTAACATCAATGACATGCATAATCAAATTCACTTATCTAATACTTTCGATTGACTGGTTAACAACAATTTATGTGGTGTTGACTCGACGAAAGCTAAAACACAACTGAATCAAAATTCTCAATACACTCACTGAACTGCTATTTACAACAATATAGTATTAAACTATAAATTTTTTCGTTAAAACATTATAAAGTAAAAGTATTATATGCCTAAAAACAAAATATAATTGGCCACCTATAGAAACTATAATTAAAATGTCAAAAATATTTAATACACAAAAATTTGGAATTTACTATTGGATTAATTGAATTATCAACATTCTATTAGTGTTGTTTCCATATGACTTTTTGAATTTCAAATTCATTTCTTTTCGATATTTACTTTAATTTTTATTTCAATTACATTTTAATATTTATTTTATTTTAAATTTAATTACATTTCAATTGCGATTTTATTTTAATTTTTAATTCAATTGTATTTACATTTCAATATTAAAAGGGTATTTTATTTTTGTATGATTTTTGAATAGATTGATTAATTAATGGTAATTTTCATCATTAATTATTGATAATTATTTGTTTAAAAACTGTAACCTAATTTTACAACTATAAGTTAAAATTTATTTTTAAGTAAGAATTACAAGTTTATTGGGTACAAAAATGGATTTGTTATTATTCATTTTTAAATTTAAATTAAGGATAATATTAATTTGTTGTTTTAAAATATAAATTTAATTCTTAGCAATATTTTAGAAAATTTTATTTAGTAAGGGCTGAATCTTACACATATTAGTGCTAAAATATTATAAATTATTTATGATGGATTATAGTTAGTATTTTTTTAAATAAGATAGTTTTAGTTTCCTTAAATACAATTTTAATGATAAAAATAGATATAATATGATAATCACTGTAATTAACACAATGGAAAGATAGGACAATTTTTATTTGGTAAAATGTTTAGTATTGTAATTATTATTCAGTAACTAACCAATAAATTGAAGCGAAAAGTTTTAAATTTTATAATATAGTTATATGAATATGTACAATTTGTAGAAAGTTTAAAAAACTCAATTAAAGTTTTTATAGCTTACTTTTCAAAAAAGGCGAGCTTAAGGATTTGACCATGTCTGTCCGTCTGTACGTACGTACACAGTCCTTATATTAATTAAAGGATTTTATCAGTTTTTTATATTAATAAAGGGTTCTTTTTGAAGATAGTATTCTTTTTCATAAAAGCAATTGTTGGAAAAAATTCAATTAGAAAATTTCTTTGATGAAAAAAAATTAATAGAAAATTATTTGAAAATTTGAATAAATGTGAAATGATGGAATAAATTTATTAATTATTAGACTACATAATTAAATAAATTAGATTACACAATTGATAACGATGCTTAAGTTTATCCGGTGGTATTAATTTTACCATATTTCGACGGATACCTTAGTTTGATCGAATTTGTACCCCAGTTACCTGTAACAGATTTTCTCTATCGCTAAAGGTTCCATGGGTGATGATGTGCAATTTACACTTTGACTTCTGTGTTGTAACTAATCCGGAGGTGATAATTACACCGTGATAAACAAGAGAGAGGATGATCATACATAATAAGCTCAGTTTTTATTTTATGATGATTTAAAACAATGATATATTCCAAATTTTTGTTCAATAAAATTGTAATATACATTAACATTAGTAAACAAACTATTACACTAACTGTAATTATATATTATGAACTGTAAAATTTATATTAAATTAAATATTATTTTATTATCCAAAATTAAATAAATATAAATTGGATCTTTTTAGTATAATTTATATGATTTAAATATAATGTATATATTTTTTATATCAAAACTTGTAATAATGTATATAGTTTAAGTTTTTCTTTACTTTAAATTACTTTACTTTACAGTTATTGGTATTATGAAACGACATGTCAACCAAATTAGGAAAAGGATTCTTGATTTGGCAGACGTTAACGAACAAGTCGATCCTCAACTGGAAGTTTCCACTACTGATTCAAACGTTGAAATGGAAACAATTGTAGAATCAACCGATGTCATCGAAAGTCCTATTGATTCATCAAACTACGCAACCGATGATATCACTGAACCGGCATCAGACGATACAGTGGATACTCCTCCTCCTCCTATTAGGACTCAACGCAAAAGTACACGTCGCCGTAAGAAGACTGATCGATACAGACCTTAATGGTAACGTCTTATCTACGGTAAAGGAAATGTAGTGTATGTGCACACTAAGTCACATCACTATAACGTATTAGTAATTATACTCTTACTGTACTTCTAGTGCTTTCTAGAAGTACAGTGACTCACATTTATATTGCCTAATAGTTTACATATTATTAGTCATTCTATTCAATAGCGTTATGTATTACTTATGTATGAATTAGTAATCACTTATTACTTCCGTCTTTCACGTGTAATGTAAACACGTTTAGTATTCAATGTATAATTCAATGCTTCAGTATTAACTTATAGTAAAGTAATTGTATCTCAATTGTGTGCATTTATTTATATAATGATTCGTTCCTATACTTACTATTGATTTCACTTACGTGAGTATTGCTCGTGTGTTCTTGTGGTATATCGTGGCTATTATTCTTCAGGTGTGAGACCCACACCATTGATGGTAACCTACACTGATCGTCCACTACTGGACAGATACACTACATAGAGTCTATACAGAATTACTTCCTTATTCTAAACATATATTATGTTATGCAATTATACTCAATAATTATATGATTAATAGATTATATTTAGTATATGATTTGTTATTTACTTTTCAATGTTTCACTTTTGATTTATACGCTGTAAGTATCATTTTCAATGTGTTTTAAATAAAAAAATTATTATAGTGTTTTAGTTCTTATGTTTTTCTAATTGATTCTCTCCGCTACTTAAGTTAAACTTGCTATTATATCAAGTAGGTATTCCGGGTTTATATTCTTCTTCATCTGCTTCAGTACGACTTGTTAACGAGCCGTACTGTAGCAGTGGTTCTCATCGCTGGAGTATCTCTTCTGACCTTCTGTTTGACTATTAGTATTGTCTTTCTTTAAACAATTCTGCAGATACACTACATATATAATGGCGCAGTTGATATTAGAACATATTCATAGTCAATATTGGAGCGGCTTCTTGGTCCATGTTGAAACGTCTTTTTCATTCGATATCGAAATGTCTTGCATTGTCGTTAATGAAACGTCTTCTTTGGCAATCGGTGTTGGATTTAATTAGTCAAGTCCTCTTCGGCTTCTTCTTCTTCAAAGTCTTCTAACATGATTGATGTGTGGGTCAAAATCTTCTTTTGATCCGAAAGCTTGTCAATTCTCAGACTACGTGGAGCGTCTTCCGTCCTTTTTCACGGTAAACTGTATTAAATAAACTGAAAAATTCAACCAATTTTTACAATAATTGGCGATGTTCTCAATTATTTGGCAGTAAATCTATGTACAACCGACAAGCTAACTTCAAAGATTTCGACTAATTAATAAAGATATTGTTAACACATTACGAACCGCAAGCACAATTACTTATTTTTATTATTATGAAATTAAATAGATAACTGAATTTTTATTAGATTAAATTATTATTATTATATAAAAAATAAAATTTATTAACAAAATTAGAATAAGACGTTTTAGAATATTAAAAGTTCAGATAGTTTAAATATTTTAACATATTGTTTAAATTTAACAAATTACAAAATAAAAAATTTTGTTTCTAGAATAATATTATTTATATTTAATTTTTTAAATCTTAAATCAATTCAAATTTAAGTACAATTAAGTTTTTATATAATTTGTTACTGATTATAAGCTATCAACAATATATTATATAATTTACTATAATTTTAAATAATGTAAAAAAGGTTTTTCATTTATTTATTGTCCTCTTTGATTTTATATCCCTAACAAGTAATCGACGAATTCGGGAAAATATTTGAGCATTCTACAATAACAAAATTAAAATAAATAAATAGGATATATTAAGTGATCTCTATTGGACATTCGAATACAACTTTATTTTTCCAATATCTTTTTTGTGACATCCTTAAAACGTGTCCAAGTCATCTTTGCTGTGATCTCACTAATTGGAGAAGTACCGATTTAACAATAAGATTTTTTTTCAAAAAATTATCGCTTCGCTCTCTATCTAATAGAGCGTATTCCTTAATTCGACGGAGAAATCTCATTTCTGCCGCGATACTTTATATCATGTTTTATCTCTCATTTCAAAATTGGGAAATATATAGCTGCTGGTGAACAAATTATAACATATTTAATACTGTTTATAGGTTTTAATTTATTCTATGAGTATCTGTAAGCAATAACAAATTTATATACTTAAACTGTAAATTAAAATTAATTTTTTATCTCATTTTTTTAAAAAAGACGAACTTATCAATTTGACCATGTCTATTCATTTCTCTTCTCTTTATTTTAAAAAGGGATTTTTCATGATAGGAGTCTTTCTGAAATAATTCATTGTTGTGTAAATAAAATGTTGGAAATATTTTAAATTTTTAATCAAATTTATAGCGATAAAAACGTATCTGGCTGTGTGATCCAAAATAAACAAGTAAAAATTTTTAAAATTATATTCTTTAACAATGTTTTAATTAGTTTACAGTTTTTCAATATTGATTTCGATTTTGTGTCTTGATTTACCTACGATAATGTTTAGCTCAAATCGTAACGGTTATAAAAATATAGTTATAAAAATTTCTCAACATTTCTTTCTTGACACAAATATTAAATGATTAAATTATCTCTTGATTATCAGTTTACTAGTTTCGCTTTAATATTTTCTATTTTAGAATTTGACATTAAGATTTGTCTAAATGCTCCTTTATTTAAAGTGAGCTAAAAATTGATTTAGATATTGGCATAAAACAAAAATTTAGATGGAAATTAATATTGTTTATTTAAAATATTTTCGTAATAAATTGGTGCACATAAAACAATAATTTTATTATATTAGTTTATTATCCATAGTAGCACGAGTTTATTTGATATATTGAGTGTATGTTAAGAAAAATTATAATGTTGTGTGGAAAAAAGCTAAATACCATTTTTTCAGAACAATTACTAAAGTTTAATTTATTTTAATGTATTATAAAGCTCAAAATATTTTATGTTAAAATATAGTTTACAATTTGAAATTATTTAACTAGTTTTGCTAATAAAACTATCACAAAATAAATATCAGAAATTAATCCAAAAATGATATAGAATAAAATGCAAGATTTATAATTCTTAAATTATGTAATAATTTTACAGTACAAAATAAACACTAGTAAATTAAAAAGAACAATTGTATTTACTATTTATCTTTACAAAAATAAAAACTAAACACATATAATGCCTTTGTTATAAGAGTAAAACACTATCATATATATAAATCTCATAATTTGTCTGTTTATCTGTCCCTTTATAGGCTCCTCCCCTGAGGGCCCCATACCCTCAACACCTATATCATTAGGTCCAGAGCAATTATTCTAGGAAAAATGGAGGGGTTTGGAGTGGGTGACCCTCCCCTAGGGGGGTTGAGGTGGAAATGAAATTTAAATTGGGGTCAGAGTAGGGTCATATTGGGTCGTGGTAAGGTCAGGGTTGTTTGGACGGGTCGTGGAGATGGATCGGGTCTTGTGGGATTTAGGATGTTGTGGTGTGGGATATGGCGGGGTATAGTGGATAGGGTGGGTTTGGTTGGGGTTTCTATGGGTGGGTTGGGGTTTGTCTGGGTAAGATGGGATTGGTAGGAGTGGGAAGAAGTTGGTCGGCATGGGTTGGGGTTGTTCGGGGTTGGATGGGGTTGATCGGGTGGATTGGGGTTGTTGGGGTTGGTTGTTGGGTTGTTGGGGTTGTTGTTGATAATTAATATTATTGCAAACATTGAAAAGATTTGAATTATTTAAGTTTTAGATTATTAAAAAATAGAATTAAAGAGAAGTTTATCGTATAATAATAGTCTTCTAAATTAAAGTGAGACATCATAAATGGAACCATACCACCACCCAAAGAACCGATTGAGATATTTGAATTCTGTGACAGCAAACCGAGGGAGATAGTAGTCAACACACATGATTTCGTGGCAAAATCAATTGAAAAATCACTCCCTCCAGAGTTATGGACATCGTGAAAACTTCCATTATTTTCAAAAATTTAAAATATTCCAGCAATGAAATTTTCCAAAATATTATTTACACAACAATGAGTTTTTCCAAAAAAAGACTCGTATCATAAAAATCCAACAATGAATTTCTTCAAAAAACTCCTATCTTCACAATAAGATTCCTATCATCAAAAATCCCTTTATTAATATAAAGACGGCGCACATACGGACATACGGACAGACAGACAGACAGACAGACAGACAGACAGACAGACAGACATAGTCAAATACATATGCTGTCCTTTTTTAAAAAAGTGAGCTAAAAAAAGTTTATGTCTTATGCAAATTTAAGCGTTTTATGCTAAATTCTTAATAATGTTTTTGCTTTAATAAAAAAGAGATCAAACTACTCCCCAATTATAAATTGAATACAATTTTATATATAATTTTTAAAATTGAATTTAAGTTATTTAACAGTTAATAATCTATATAAAACAAGTTTTTTCTTGATCTAAACTTCTATTTTTGCTGAACTTTTACTTATCCATTTTATCTTAAAAGTATGATATATAATTATGTTAATGTCAGAAATTTAATCAATTTTTATTTTTCTTTCGTGGCAAATGCAAATCAACAAAAGAAAAATTTAATTTTAATGCAATGAATTAAATGAATTTATTATTTTAAGATTTGCAATAAAATTAAGGATACTACTACAATTCATTTCCAATACAACAGAATAAGCTGCTAAATCTTATCAACAAATAAGAATAATTATTATAGTTTAATTAGCAGTTTAGGCTTAATTAACCAACTTATAGATTTAAACATATTTTTAAAATGTAATGATTGTAAAAATTTTGTTTTAATATATGAAGAAAAAAACTTTAAAAATAATTGATAAATCAATATATTTTATAAATCAAGATACTAGCTAAAAAATATATTAATGTTCAGTTTAATAAATCTTTTGTTTACATAGAGAAAGATAACGATAAGGAAATGTATAAGAATTCCAAACAGAAATCTAAAAATTGACCAAGAGCTAAATAATGAGGATAATAAAATGAAATATTATATTATAGCATTGAAGTTTTGCAATCGAAATACCATAATCGTAATCAAATAATTATTAAAGAAGTTAAACTAGATGAGTGTAAACACAATGCTTTATTAAAATATTTTTTAGTGAAACAAGAATTTCAGCAGATAGTTTCTATTTTTTCTCAAAGCGAAAGATTTCAATTTAAATTTATTTAGCGCACTAAATATCGAATAATTTACAACTCTTATTTCACAAATAAAGGGACAAAATCTAAACTGAATTAGGATAGAAAAACGATTCGGTTTTAGTTTTTAATAATTAATGTTTCATCCTTTAATTTAAAGATTTATTTTCTTATCAAACGTGATAAATTGAAAAATAATTATATTAAAAGTTTTTGAAAATAATTCAAAAATTATATGTAAAAATATTCTTAATAAAATAACTAAATAAAAGTTTAAAGTAAAATCAAGATTCAAATATAATTAAGTTTATAAAAAATTTTTGTTATTATTAATATTTTAAAAATATACCAAAATTTCAAAAAAATATTTAAGACATTTTCTACTTTTCCAAAAGTTTTAAAACAAATTATTAATACCAGATTAAAATTATATTTATAAAATATTTTACAGTTTATTATAATAATTTGGTTTTTAATTTTATCTATTTTACTAAATTAAATTTTTTTATTAATTTTTATTTTATTTATTTTTTTAGTGCTTCTGCTCACTTTTTTAATAAGATATTTGATTCGATCACTATCTCTATCTGTTTGTTTCAGAGAAAAAAGATCTTTATAACTTTATGGGATTTGAAAAATTTTCAATTATAAAATAAAAATGACATAAAATATGCAAAAGTTGTGCATTATCATTCCACACCAGATATAAATTGCATATATAATACCTTAAAATATTTATTTCTCGTTATACGCTGATATTTATGTTGAAAAATATGATATAAATTATAAAACAAGAAAGAGTATGAACATACACAATGAGCTCACTTTATATAATATTATAAGTTAATTCAATAGTATATACCA
>JAQGAW010004507.1:0-10802 GCA_034698025.1 Phthiracarus crinitus | reverse complement strand
AAAAAACCCACTCTTTCTTTAAAAAAGTATTTTGGTGTAGAGATATTTTCGGTAATATTCAGTTAATTGTTAAATTTTACCGAAAATTATTTTTTATTTTCGTCGGTCATATTCGGTCAAAATCGGTCTGTGACCGAAAACGTTCATCACTAATGATATGTTATGTTATGTTGTTTTCATGAGTAAATAGTTGAGATTCCGAATCTGTTGCTTGTCATAGACCTGGGCATCTTATCTGTTTGTCAAAGAGATTTTGAGTATCGTGTAAAACCATGCGCCACTATTCCATGGATAAAACAATGTGAGCGATACTAAAGCCAATACCTATTAATGTATTGAGTAATAGACTTTCCAATCGTGAATAATATAAGGCTCGAGCCCGATCTAAGCCCTACATACTCAAGCCCGAGCTCGACAATAGCTTGAAAATTTTAAATTTACAAAGCCATACAGGACCAATTTTTCTTATAAATATTTTAACTATAATCTAATATTTAAATTTAATTTATTATCAATTTTCTTAGTTAAACCTCTATTTTATACACAATATATTCAATTACGATTATTCGAATTTCATTTTATAATATTTACTTATCTTGTATGTCAAAATATGGTAAATCTCAGTTTAATCTTCCAAATTAAATATTTTCGGGCTTTATGTATTTTATGACAAAAGTCCGGCCCGACCAAATACCGCTACATGTAAGCCCGAGCCCGTCAAAGCCCTAAAAATTGGGGGCTCGTTTGAAACTATTGAGTAACTAAAAATTAGTTTGACGTGTATTATTATCGATTATATGTTTATATGTATATAAGAAAAATGAATGAAAATCAATGACTAGACATAAAAAGTTCCGATTTATTCTACTGACGCCTTGTCATACAGTAACAATGATTTAAAGCTGCAATGCTACCTAAATTTTTACAATAAACACTTATTTTATAACCTATTTATAAATTACTGGACAGATGATTAAACTATTTATATATATATCATAACAAAATTATTTTAAAAATCATTAATTTTGTACTTTTACAAGACGAATATCAAATTATCTTATTGTGAAACCTTAATAATTCATTTAATGGTTTAGCGGATTACTTGAATAATCAGGAAAATTATTTTATTTTGCTCTCAAGATATCATTTCATAATTTAATATCATTTAAAGTTACGAAAAAAAAGTATAAGGATTAATCATACATAACTATATTATCAATAAATTTTATCAAAAGAGAAATAAATAATTTTATTTTTAATTTAACTAATATACCATCATTAATATCTGTCGATCTATATATATAAATAATTAAGAAAAACTATTTAACTATTCATAAATATCACGTTTAAAAATCTAAATAAACTAAAATAATAATAATAATAACTTTTATTAAATATGAAATAGCAGACACATCGCAATTTTATAAGATGTTATCGTTTAAATATATTATATATAGTGTATACCATATGTATATATATTTATATGTTTATAATACAGATAAGCGAAAATCCAGTTTATTTTGGCGAAATGTTGATGCGCTTGTGGTCAATGAACTGCGAGCGTCTGTGTGTCTGTGCGGCGTTAGTGAAACATATTCAACTAAGAAAAGGGTTTATGTTTGGCAGCATAACTGTATAAATATTACTGTCTGATTAAAATATAGAATAAGCTTACGAATTAGCCTCTCTTAAAGTAGAATTTGAGGCACAACCGAATAGAAATGAGTTTTAATCGCGTTTTAATGAGCGCTCGTTATGTTTTATGGTTTGTGGTGGTCTATTAAAAGTTAAACGCCAAATAATGATTTATAAAATCGTTATATATTTGCATCACTAAACTGTGTGTTTGTGGTATGTGTGGGTTAAACTGAAGTTGGTTTAGACTTTTTTAAATAACAAAATCTAATCAAATTAAGAGTAATATTGTTTTTTTTGTGGTGAAATTATAGCACATTAAGTTTTTGTATTGTTTTGTACAATTATTGTTTCAATATTAATAAATATAGCAAAGATAACTAAAAAAACAAATTCAAATAAACATTGACTGACTGACTATCATAGCGAAATGCGAGCGCAAATAAACTAAAAAGCATTATCATTTAACAACAAAAAAAATAATTGGGAATATTATTAATAAGTAACGCATTGATACAGATCTTTGTTAAACATTTTGTAATTCGCATACAAATCATTCAAACCGATGTTCTTCTGGTCGTCCCGATTCGTGCGACCGGGAATCGGCAAAGTATTTCCGGTAATGATTTGACCCGCAAGTTTCGACACGTCCGTAACCGCAGACCCGCCCAGACCTGTGCGCGGTCTTCCAAGCATGCTATAGCCAATCGAATAACCATTTGCGCCAATTTTCGTATTAGTCCTGTACGCCGATCCGTAATTCGAGTCGACTGAAGGCAAATCGATAGCCTTATAGCTATTTTCGGTCTCAAACTCGCCGATATACTTCTTACGCGGATATCCTTTACCACCTTTACCGCTGATGATAGTATTGACTTCCTGCACGACAGGCCTGATTTCTTGCGTCACGTACCGATAGGGCGCCACCACTTCGCGCACTTCCTGTATGATGGGTCGCAACACTTTGTGCTTCAAATAGTTTGGCTCATCGACCGACGACGTCGACTGGACTGGCACTGCGTCTTGCGGACGATGCGTCTGTTTGAGCTGGATTTTACTGGACGCTGATTTGAAGCGGATTAAAATCGGCGCCATATTACCGCCGATTTCGATTGTCGGTCTCTCGACGCGCTGCTGTTGCGGTATTTGTATGGGGAATATGTCGAAACTGTAGCGCCTGTTTATGGCTGCCGATATGGCAGACGGTTGTGCCGAACCGTAATAACTGCGATAACTTGCGTTACATAATGACACCATCAATGACACGATTAAAGACTAAACGAAAAATAATAAATTTTTAATGTAGAAAAAAAACCGAATCCATAAATATTAATTAAAAGATTTATAGTTAACGAAACGCACGCATGTTTTGTTGATTATTGAAAATATGTTTTTTTAAATTTATGTTAATGGGTTTTTAATTTATATTTTCGCTCTAAGAATAAATCTATATCGAAATCAGTTGGTAAATGTGTATTTGGAAAATACTTTCCGCATTCGATAAAACGGTTTTGTGATTGATTTTTTTTCGGTGGGGAAACTCTATATCAATTTTCGATTAGCAAAATATTATCGAAAGATTGAATTTGGTGTTAAGCAATCACTTGTATAGTGAATAGTATCAGTGATCGGCTATCCTTTACCACGAAATTCAAAGGTTACATTTCCCCCAGTGATACAGAGATCTATAAGAAAATAAATATCGTTTTAATTGAAACCGGGAGTGAGTGAGCGAAAGGAGATATGAGAGTTAATTTTAACCACAAGTGCTCTTAATTTTGGTGTTAGTATTCCATTAAAAAAACGTATCGAAACAAGATTTTCGTATGAATTTTTTTGTTTTTTATTTGATTTTTTCTTTGCGCAAATATTTAAGCGTTTTCTCCGCATTCCTTTTCCCGAAAATGTATTCAGCATATGATTTATTTATTTATTTATTTTTCCAAATGCAAACATGTCTCGAAATATGAACGTTTATTTTATTTTTTATACGAAAATAGTTTACGAAAATAATTTATGCGAATTGTTTGCCCAAAATTGGGCATTTAATAAATCGCTTTAATTTGATAATAAACTCAGGGGAAAATATTCGTAATTAATCAGTGAAAAAAGAATAAATAAAACAAAAAATGTCTTAGAAAAACTTGTGGTGTTGTGTACCCATACAGGCAAACATTATTTTTACGCGTTGCGATAAAATATGAGTGTTTATTTTCCATTTGACGAGATACGATAAATAAGCAGCAAAAAAGGGTGCAAAAAGTGCATAGTTAACTCAGTTAGATAATTATTTCTCATTTAATTATTGCACGAATAAAAGCACATGCCATAAAAAATATTGCGGGGATAAGTATTTAAAGAGTTGATTAGCGAAAAATTTTCTTGACAAATCATTCACTGAACGAATTTTTTTCGCCTCTCGTTCGTTACGACTAGATAATTAATATTTTGTGTTTGAGAGTTGTTAATCGGTTGAACGCTTTTAATCAGTTTTTTTGTAATAAATATAATTAATTAATTATAATGTGAACGAAACAAAAATTATTATTCAGACATATATACATGTTTAATTTAATGGTTGAACACTTTATAAATATTCGAGATTAAACATCGATGGGGGAAAAAAATCCCCCATAAAGTGAGGTTGAAATATGTACATAAATCTTGTGTTATTGAATCGAAATGAAAAATAAAATATTTAAATATTTAAGTTTTTCGTTTTTATACGCAGTATTGCCTTATTAGATATCAATTAAAAATATTGGTTAATTTAAATATTAATTGGATTTAAATTGCTAATTCTCTCTAATTTCATTTAATTATGAACTGGATATTTATTAATATTTTTTTCGCTAAAACGATTATGTATCCGTAATTACATAAAATTAGTTTAATTTTATTTTATATTATTTGTATTAAAAAATCACTTTAGTTTTGTTTCTTAATAAAAATTATTTGCTTACAATAAACAGCGAACTGTTGAAAAACTCGATTTTCGTCAGAATTTGCTTAAAAACCGGACAAAATTTACACGATTTTTTAAGACATTTTAATTTGAAAAAGGTGTGTATAGTACTAAAGTTTTGATTTAATTTTAGATGTTTAAAAGTTTTGATGTCTTGCAATCAAAACAATCTATAAACAAATAGTAAAATATCCTTAAAAAAATTAATTATTTGGTTAAAATATTTTTCAATAATTTTTTCATTTTAAAACTTGAATATGGGCTTTGAAGTTTAATGTTCTTAAAAAAACACAGTAAATTTCCCTAAAAACTTAAATATTCTACACTAGAGGTTCCCAACTTAAGGTTTTGACCAAAACAGAGTTGCAAAGTGAAAGTTTTGGATCGTATGGTTTAACAGATTTATCATTATTGAAGGATCGGTTTTAAAAATAATCAGTTAGAAAAATTAAGAATTTTATCAATATATTCCAATTATTTTCAAATAATCTTTGCAAAGTTACTTATAAAGTATTAAAAGAATTTAAAGTATTATAAATTTTTGCTTACAGGACAGTATATCGATTATCCAATTAATAGTAGATAATATTTCGTGATAGCACTCTATTACTATTATTATTAGATATTTACATTGACCTAATTTACTCCATTTATTGATAATCTATGTCCTCAATCCAATCCAAAAAATTCATTGTAAAAATTTGGGTCGAGTAAAATTTTTTTAAAAAAATTAGATCGAATTATGAAAAAGTTTGAGAACCACTGTTCTACACATAATACTTTACTTGTTCTATACATAATAGTTTATTAAACTGTAAATTCGGAAAATTTTGGGCCCTTAGCCCAAAATAAGCACGAAAAACAATATTTAACTCAAAGGAAACAAAATGTTATTATTATAATGTAAATTAAATAACAAAAAATTCATTATAATAATATTTAAAATCACAATATACTTTCATTAATCGGCTTTTCTGATTATGTATATGACTATGGCCAACAAACTTTTTATGGATCTCTAATGATCGGATTATTCCTTTAATCGACTCAACAAAATAATGAACAAAACAATTTTTTTCGTATGATATCTAAAATTGTTTTTGTTCACTGACACGAAATAAAGTTAATATTTTATTATGTTTTTTCACGATAAAATTAAATTAAATTATCATCGAATTAAACATTAAGATTAAAACATAAAATCAAAAAAATCAAAAAAATCATAATTCACTTTTAATGATCGGTAATAGACAATAACATTCTAATTTAATGATCGCCACATTAATTTATTACATAATTAATTTACTTATCAGACAATGCAAAAGCAAAGAAAGTAAAACAAAACAGCGTTTAATTTATTTGGCGTTAAAAATATAATAAATAAAAATATTAATAAACAATAATAATAAAAAATACACACTTACTCTTAACATCTTTGAACGCGAAACGCGGACATACGTACAACAAAAACCACTTATACACAAACACACACACATACAACAACAACAACAATTAAAAAACAAGTCCAGTGATATCAATAGTAGCGAAAACACACACGAACTCACGAAAAACACACACCGAGAGAGCTCTCAGACAATATAATTGCGGCGTAAGTGGACAGCGAACGGATAGGGAAGAAGAGTTAAAACCCCTTCCTTTACTCTTTTTTCCGCGAAAATTGTTGTGTAGCACGCAATCAACTGTTTAATGATAAACAACCGATGGCTTAATGTTAAGCGAGAGATGAAAACCGTTTTTCGTCTTATTTACTGTTTAATTATGACCGCAAAACAAAAACCTCTAGAGGTTATGCAATAATTATAATAATAATAATAAATGATTATAATAAACGAAAACAATTGTTGTCGAGTTTTTTTCTCTAATTAATTATATCATACGATTTTTTTAATGAACAGATTTTAGGCGATGAACTTTATCTGACGAACCGTTTTAAAGATTACATTGTTGTTCGTTTCGTTCATTCAACGAACGTATTTTGATTTTAACAGTATTTTCCAGTAATCAAACGAACGCTTATTACGATTCAACGAGCACTTATGTTTCATCGTTAAAATAAAGCAATGAACGAATTTCGATTTAATTTACTCAACACTTAAACATTAAATTATCGTTACTTCACATAAAATATACGTTTTCGCAAAAAAAAGTATACCGCTTGAGACGAAACTTTTATGAATGTGCATATAAATACTGTAAAACGGCTGAAATAACGGTGCCGTAATAAAAAACTATTTAAAATTTAATTTTGTATTTCGCTTGTTGTGTTGCCTCCCGCTCTCTATGCGTACAGTCGTACAGACAAGACACCCTTAATATATTCTGTTGCGCAAAAATAAGTGTAATACTTTTCCCTATCGGTCTGTAAAGACATTTGCGTTTGAGGCGAAAACGTTTTATATGCTGAAACATTCTCTCGCAAAACAGCCAAAGGCGTAATATTAGTTTTACCACTCTGTGTGCGAGAGAGCACACGATAGCGAGTGAGCGCACACTGGGATAGTGTATGCGAATTGATAAGAGAAGAAAAGAATTCGAGTGGAAATAAAATAAAAGAGCGAGAGATAACAAAAAAAATCGAGAGTATTTTAACGAAAATAAGTAAATAGCTATTGAATTATTTTTTTGCCCTATGAATAGAACGTGGCTTTTTTGTTGAAAAGAATATAAATAAAGGAAAGGGAAGAGTGAATGAAAAAGGCTAGTTAATAGACGTTAGAATAAATACTTATATAACTATATAAAAAAGCCTATTCTTAGGAAATGGCAAAATAATTTATTTCGATGAATGGCTTTTTATTTAATAATGGTTTTTCGCATTAAGACGTTAATGCAGTAACACTGGAGGCCCGTTATTAATTAAATGGTTAAAGGCGCGCAAAATTCGGTTCGCTCTTCTGACAATAAATTTTATTATTCAGTTTTTCTAAAGGGATAAATTAGATTTATGATTTTTTTAAGAGAAAATATTGTACCATTAAATGGGGAGAGAATAAGGCTGGTAATTGAGATTCATATCTTCCGCGCAGTAAAGTAAGAATGCTGTCGGGCTATGAGAGGGAGATTAAGAAAATTAGTTATATTAGCCTCGATATTGAAAAAAATTCGTTCGGCATTTTTGTTATTTATTTTTAAATATTCTAGTAAATGCGTTTTTTAATTGAGGGTTTTTGAAGCGTTTACGAACGAAACGTGATATACGACTGTTATTATAGGGAGAAATCTTAATTTTTTTTGACTATAGGTTATCCAAATTTTTTTACTGTTATAGATAAATGTTTCTGGATGTGCACGCTTTTTTCGTAATCCTATTATGAATGCTATGGCAATCGGAAAACAGCAAAAATATTGAATAATTATTACAAATATATATCGTGCTGCGGTTGTGTTGCTATCATGCGCTGCGCTATAATTACGACATATATTACTCTCGTATTTAAAATGCTTGTGATTCCCGTTTTTTTATACGAACGTGTATTATAATTTATTAATTTTTTGCTCGGGTATAGGAAATCATTTGAATAATATCCGTATTAGTTGTGGAGAGAGAAACGGAGAGATTTTAATAAAGAAAAGAAATCTTGGAAAACGAGTAATGAATGATGAGTTTAATGTAATAAATGTAAAACGAAAATGAGTTTTTGTTAAGTTGTATTAAAGAAATGTTAGCATTTTTCCCAAAATCGTGTCTTAATTATTTGGGTTGATATCGGCATTCGTATCGTACGAAATAAATTGACTCACAGAAAATATCTATAATTATTGATTTATTGAGGAAAAGAATTGACACTTAAACACTTGCAGTATATTTATAACGTACACGCATTAAAGTAGATTATAGTTTTTTTTGTTGGAAAAAGTTCGCCAAAACTTACGCATTACAACATAATTATTTCACATAAGAAAACTCTTTTTTTCTATGCCTTAAAAAACTGTATTGCATAACACACTACGATAAAACCAATAAAAATTGCATAACACACATGTAAACCAATAAATTATATTGAATTTTTGTTGGCGCAATATAAACATGTAAAAACTTGAGTAAATAGTAAACCCACTTCTGTTCCCGTATTGATTGATATGCAAATGATTTATTAATTTAGGCCTCAAAAAACGACTTGAAGATAGAAAAAAAATGGGAGAAATAATAAAAGAGTACGAACGAAATAAAAGAGTAGTTAAGAGGCATAAGCGATGTGAACAAGTAAATAGTGATTGCTTAAAAAACGCGTTATATTATACTTGATTGACTCTTGTACTTTCTTCTATTGTAACTGCACTCTCATTATTCAACAAAACGCATTTCAATGTGTATGTGTGTGTGTGTGTGTGTGTGTGTGCAATAAAAAATAAACTATTTCTTTTTATATTTGAACTTTCAAAGTGGGGAATGTTTTTATTACAATTTATTTTTATCGAAACATGTGTTAAACAAAATTTTATCTCACATTTCTCTCTCTCCCTCCCCCTCTCTCTCTCCCTCCCCCCCTCTCTCTCTCTCTCTCTCTCTCAACTCTTTTACCTAAAGTGATATGCAAAATTGAGCAATATTTATTCATAATTAAAGTGGTTTAGCATAAGTATATATATATATAACTTGGGGGATAATGATAAACAGAGCGAAAGATTGATGGGTGATAGATATACGGGTAGATAAATATGACATTTCTGTGGCGTCAGTGAAATCAAGTGCAAAATTTGCAATACCATTGAACGTTGAAAAGGTCTATCAGATTTGTCTTATGGTTACGATTTTTGTGGATTTTATTTTTCTATAAAAAATACGTTATAATTTTGCTCGCGTTCTAAATATAGTCAAAAAAAAGCGATTTTGATAAACGAGTGCAGAAGTATTAATATTCCATTTAAACGAAATACTTCTTTGCTATCACTGTTGAACTTAATTTCTTAACTCGAAATACGGGATGTTCTAAAGGATATGGTTAGCAAAAATATAAATAAATAAATAACATATGTTACTCTTAAAATGCAAAATACTAATAAAAAAAGAGAAGATAATAACGAGCTAAAAACAAAACATAAAATCGTGTCTTGTAAATGCATTTCAGCGCATTCTTCATTTCTGGGATTTAATACCAAAATAATAATAATAATTATATTTGCTTATTTGCACCAATTTTTACGGAATTTATTTTCGCGTCAAAACGTTGCTCACGTATCTTATTAGTTATAATAAATACCACACAAGCACTTGATTTGAATTTGAAATTATTTACGAAAACATTTCTGACGGAAAATTTCGCGTAATTTTATACAATTATTTTTCCAAAAGATATCGATTCAATTGACAGGGCCTGTCATTTTCGTATATCTGTACTATTTGTAACCAGCATTAAACTATACCCTCAAAAAATCGTATTAAACGGTTTCCTGCATCGATTATCGACGCATTTTAAAAAACTAAGCATTTATTATCGATAAGTTATTTAATAATATAATTACGTTTAATAATTTAATTTATAGCCGTTACAACTGTTATGAGGTTTACGCTGTTATAGATATCGTTTAATTTATTAAACGTATGTATCTTTTCGGCGAATAATTTATAACAATCTAATTTAAAACGAAACAACAACAACAACAAAATTTAAAATTAAAAAAATCAAACAAAAAGAAAACAAGAAATAGTCGACAAGATTAGTTGCCATTACGTCTAGCACTTAGGCTTTATTTACGATTTTATTTTTAATTGCCAGTTTCACTTGCATATACCTCTCGCAAAAATACCCTTTATCTCGAAAGAACTGACCCGCATCTGAGATCGCAAAAGAATTTTTGATTTCGGCAACAAAATAACACAAAAAAACGTTGGTATTATAGTAAAGCTGGTGCGATAAAAATGCGGTTATCGTTATTACTTGTAGATAAAAACACAATTATCGCATTCGGCTTATCTTTAATTATTGTTGGAAATCATTTTAGCTTATGTTACATTTTGTGTATTGTTGCACAAAACACGGTTTTGGTCGTATTAACTCTACTAACGTATAGTTGTGTTTTGGTTCGTAAACAACAATAAACGTGAGGTCAGTGGTTGGAAAATTATACGAGAAAAAACAACAACAAAAAAAGCAAAAAAAAAATTAGATGAAGAAAGAAAAATAAGTAAAACTTGAAATTCGCTTTTATGGTAAACGGAAGCAATTAAGTAACTGTTTTG